>CM071571.1:11060599-11235544 GCA_036426205.1 Ascaphus truei
GTCATTGTCATGACGTTTTCTTAAAGGCAATAGCAGCAAAGCCATTCTGATTGGCTGTGCTGGCATTGCCTTTAAGTGACGTCATCAATTTTTTTTACATCGGCCAAAACATGGTTTTCACGGCCCAATCAGGGCCGTGGAACCATATGACGACAAATGTGACGTCATAGGCCTATAAAGCCTATGTATATATATATATAATTATTTAATTATTTATTTAATTCGTTATTGTGGTGCTGGGGTGTTTTTTTTTTTATTATTGTGGGTAGTGGGGGTGTGTGAAGGGGGCATTAGCCCCAACGGTGGTTGTTTAGGGCTTGCGGGTGGGTAGCGGGAGGCCTTAACCCCTTCAGGACCGTAGCGGTATTAACCGCTACGGTCGTGAAGGGGTTAAGTGCCCCCGCATCCCCCCCGCAAGTCCTAAACTCACACCCACATCCCCGCTACCCCACAATAACGCCTAGCACGGTGATGGTTATACCCCTTCATTGCCTTAGCGGTTAGACGCTCTCAAGTAATGAATGTGGCTTTTAAAATGCCTTTTTCTCCTCTCGGATTGCATGCCGGGGGCCTCCGTGGGCGGGTATCAGCTCCGGAGACCCCCGCATCATCAGGCAGAAAAAGGGCTGATTTTTCCTAATGTCGCCCTTGGCCGATGCTTCTCCTTCAGCAAGTTGCCAACTTTAGTTGGCGGGCTGGATTGGCCATAAAATCTCCAATCTGGCCTGCCGATCAGCACCAAAAAGCTGATCGGGGCTTACTGAATTCAGGCGGGAAAAAAAAGTCCCGATAAGTGGCTTATCGGCAGCCGGGTGGCGAAAAAAATTTTTTCGCAAGAAAAGTTGCCGATAATTCCCACTTATCGGGGCTTACTGAATCAGGAGGGCAAAAAACGGCTATAAAATGCCGAAAAAGCCTTATCGGGGCTTACTGCATGAGGCCCTAAGTCATTCTTTCAGTAAACAATATTTACAATGAGTTTATGATGGATAAACTTTTAAAAAAAAAAAAACAATCCCTTTTAGGGGCCTGCAAAATGTTACAGGCACTTTCAGTAAACCACGTTGGTAACTTTAGGCCAAACACAGTGATTTGCTGAATTATTAAGTATAGGATGCAACAATCATTTATTTCATACTCGAGAATGTATGAACTGCAAGACGCGGTGTCAAATGAGAGGCGTGATCTTTATTCATTAAGCCATTTTTTTTTTCCAAATGCATTCTGAAAAACAGTGCAATAAATAGAATGAACAATTATAACCATAATCTAAAAGATTCAGAAAGGTCAATTTCGTTTTATGGTCCTCATTTTGTATCAACCAGAAGTGGCAAATTCTGATCAATGGGATTTTTATTTTACCTGCAACAAAACCGGTCAGAATGTCGATATTGTTTCTCATTTTTACATATTTTGCATCTGACAACGGCTGCCTGTTTTACAACACGAGCTTAATCAGGGCCCACTGTTGTAGACAGTTTGGAGCCACCATTTCACTCTAAGATTATGTGAGAACATAATTCAAGATTAAATTCTGTTTCCATTTTCAGCACTGAGTCAGGGTTTTCATAGCAAGTCATCAAGGTGTCTCTTTAGAATGAAATATGTGTTGTTATGGAAAGCCTGTGATGGGCTGCTTTAGTGGAGGAGGTAGTACAGAAAAAAGCATACATTGTAAATAGGCCATTGTAAGTTGTCAGTTTTCTAACTCTTTCGCATCAAGAGTCTCAGGTGCTGTAAATTCAACTAATTTAACGCTGACCCGAAGCTTAACTGAAATGAAGGAGTAAGAGGAGTTACAGCTGTAAGTAAGAATCTGTCACTTACAGGATAAGCTTGCCTGGACAGACACAATGTTCAGTGCTTTGGAATGTGAACGCTCTGTATTTTTTATATAAACCCGGGAATAAAGGCCCTCTTGTGCTGTCAGTTTGGACCTCTCTGCTGGCTTTATTTTCTGCAACAAGATTACACCTGTTTGGAGAATTTCTTTGCAAAATACACTTGGGCTGCATGTTACATTTTTTACGAGTTTCCTTTGCAAGATAATGCTCACCTCTCAAGAAGTTCATGTTATTGGACCATTAGTCTGGCCAGAAACAGACTGATTATTTCTTAACAGAAACACGTTGAACACTTTGGCACTTTCATTATCTCAGAAAAGCAAGAGCTTTTTTTAACAGTGTATTGTAACAATTTATTACAACACCGTCGGACTGGGAATGAAGGGTCCACGGTGCCAAGCAAATTGTACGGGCCCAGTACAGAGGCAAAAAATACATTTACTAAATGTGTGTGTGTGTGTGTGTGTGTGTGTGTGTGTATGTATATATATATATATATATCACTGGGGCAGTGGAACAAATGGGAGAGAGTGGGAGATGAGGTGTGGTCGGAGAGTCAGTGACGTGGAGGCAGAGGAAGTGGCATGGGGAGGCAGACATGGGGGAAGCAAAGAGAGTGACCTGTGGGGGGATGAGAGAGTGTGATGTGGAGGAGGGGGGGGAGGATGTGACACATGGGAGAGGGGAGGGAGTGACCTGTGGTGGATGGGAGAGACCTGTGGGAGAGGGGGGGAGGAAAGGGAGAGTAACCTGTAGGTGGAGGGAGAGTGAGCTGTGAGAGCGGGAGGAGTATGTTGACGCCTTGGGTAGGAGTGCATCATTGCCCCCTCTGGTCAGCTGCTTCATGCTGGAGAACTCCCGCTCCTCTTCTTAGGCCTGGGACATGGTGCAGGGAGTGGCGCTGGGCAGCGCTGACGCTCATGCTCTCCTGCTCAAGCAGGAGATTTTTCTTGTCCCTGCATGAGCGTCAGCGAGTGCGCTTGTGTGCCGGGTGGGAGGCTTTCGAGAGGCGGGCCTGGAGGTGGAGCGGGAGGCGGGGCTAGCGTGCCACGTCACGGCGCCGACGTCACGGACTGCCATTGGCACATCACGGACTGCGCTTCCCTCAGCGGGAAAACTAAACTTGGTTTGTCGGCTGAAGTTCCACACGCCTCCGCACGCCTGCGGAAGCGTGCGGAATCGCCGTCAAAAGCCGCGCCGATAGGGATAATGTTTCCCCTCAGCGCGCCTCAGCACGGTCTTTTTGACCATGTCCGAGGCCTTACCCTTAGAACTAGTGCTGAGCACAGGAGACGAGTTGGCGCCTATCCATGAGCTTGCTGTCCGTAGGGAGCGCAGAGAAGCTTCGATCCGCATCAGCATCATCTAAATAAGGGGGAAAGGCAGAGAAAACTGGCTTTACTAACTTGCGGTCCAAATGGCAAACATTTTATTGATAAGAACCTATAAAAAGACAGGGTGCTGGCTATTTAATTAGTACTTTATTTTCGTCAACAAATGATTGGAGAACATTTACCTTAAAATCTTTCAATGCCATGGGGGAATGCAGTAGATCAAATATCCATGAATCCCAAACACCTCTTGTACGAACCGGGTTATGGATAAAAACCCAAGTATGGGCGCCCTATAATGATCATGTGTTTTGGGATGATGCTGCTATAGGGAGCTTTGCTATTCACAATAGATTACATTTACAGATGAATACATTCTCATTGTATTTAGTAAAGACGGAATTCCAGGAAATCGGGCTTCCTTCAATGTATCCCATGCCCTTTGCCGAATGAATAAAAATACACGAAGGTTGAAGTAATCCCCGACCACAATGTCACAATGGAAAAAAAAGGTATCGTTGTATGGATGTTATGTGAGCAACATCCCTCATAACAAATAGGGCAATTAATCTGAAGCATGTGGCACTGATGAGTTTGCCAGCCCAGTAGAAGCCGTAGGTATGGCATGAACCCTTCTGAACAGATATTAACGTGATCACATTGTTATCAACACAAATGCTTCCACTTGACATGGAAATAGATTTTACACGTATGCGCACCGCCGACGCGGTCAGCCTGATAAGGGCCCTTAATGCACCAGGCATGTAATAACGGCTCCTGGTGTGCCTGAGTCATGCCATACCTGGTACGTCATAAGGGCATTATAAGGGTTAAAGCAGAGGTGGCCAACTCCAGTCCTAAAGGGCCACCAACAGGTCAGGTTTTCAGGATATCCCTGCAACGGCTGAGCCAGAAGATTGAGCAATGTGCTAAAGCTGGGATATCCTGAAAACCTGACCTGTTTTTACCTGATTCTTCGTGCGCCGCACGCCCCATCGCGCTCGGGCATGCGCGCAGTCTAGGGCATTTGGATCGAGCCATGCACTCATTGCTAGTGCGGTTGAGTTAACAAATGGGCGTGGCCTTACACTGACTAAAGTAGTGAGTGAAACTGAAAGGCGGCCATTTAGTGAACCCAGGGAAGCAGGATCTTTGCTGATCAATCACGGGAGAACGAATCAATCGACAGCTTAGGTAATTCGTTTTCAATAAAGGAATATTGCATATATTGAGATGCTTCTTCAAAGCAGCAGTCTGCTGCCCTGCCATTGTTTTTTTTATCTCTTCAAATTTAGAACATTTTTTTTAATGATTAAAATGGAGCTCTCCCCATAGCCCAGTGCGTTCTAAAGGTTACCATGGTAACCTTTAAGGGCTGAAAATGAAGAAAATCATTATTTTTAACACTACAAAAAGTTTAAGTATTTAACATTTTCCCCTACTTTTATTTAAAGCAGAGCCCATAACATCTTTGTTGTTAGAGGAATCGCTCTGGCAGTGAAGGGGTTAGTTCTTACCTCAACCCAGCAATAAATCCCTAATTATGTCCTCAAATCCCCGCACCATCTCATTTTTCTCGGCCTGTCACTGTCCCAGTCAGAATCTCAGTTACCATTAACTATCTTAATATATAGCCATTCAAACTAAAGCAAAAACGGAAAAAGTGTGTATAAGCCAAAATAAATCTAAAGGTCATTTTTGTTTTTAGCCTCTGTTTGCTAAATGCCCGGCACGGTGCGTTTCACTGGCGCAGCGTATGGTTTGGCAGCTCAAAATTTATAATAATAATAGCATGTTCTTGTATAGCGCTGCTAGTTTTACGCAGCGCTTCACAGAGACATTTTGCAGGCATTTTTTTTTTGGTGCCTGAGGCACAAGGAGATAAAGTGACTTGCCCAAGGTCACAAGGAGCCAACACCGGGAATTGAACCAGGCTCCCCTGCAGCAATCTCAGTGTCAGTCAGTATCTATACTCACTGAGCCGCTCCTTCTCCCTAATCAAATACATCAACAACAACAAATCCCAAACCATTGCATAACTCTTCAGCACTCAACGGGTTAAGCGTAGGATTATTTTTCTTCTTCTTCCCATACAGGAAAACAAAGGTCAGGTGGGCCATCTCTAGTCTGCATGCTGAACAAGGCTGTTCTTCTATCGCTCATTGTAGCGCTATGTATAAGCTGCAGTGTCCCCAATAATCCTCATAGTGGTCGTAAGGACACCTGTGTTGGGATGGACAATGCCTGCGTTATTCTGCAGGGCTCATGCTCATTTTCCTGTCGATTGCAAACCCTGTATTCAAGTTCCGCGAACACTTTTGGTACTAACATGACGTTACTATTTGTGGTGGATTGGAAAAGAGGGTAGAGACCTGTAGAGCAGAAGCTAAAAGCAGTTTTTAATAATCCACACAATTGCTTCTCTCTTCTATTTAACATGGACGCGGTATCACACAACATGTGAAGGCTTCTAGCAGGGACAGTTCTGACAGAGATGCCTGTGACCCAAATAGGCCATTGCCATGTGGGTACTTTTATCAGGGAGAAAATAGAACATAGAAGCATTTATAACAGGCATATTTGTGCACTATGAAGCATAACAGAACTACAGAACAAATTGCACCCCAGAGGTGGCTGCTCGGATGTATGTAAAGGATCAATGAGATGCACTTTACAAATATTTAGGTATGATGTAAACACAAGATATTATCAATCTTCAATATTTTATTTTGACACACAATATGATACCATTTGGAGAATGAGCGGCTCAGTGAGTTAAGACACGGCCTCTGCTAGGACAGCGACACTGAGTGTGAAGCACCAGAACCTGGTTCAATTCCTGGTGTCGGCTCCTTGTGACCTTGGGCAAGTCACTTTATCTCCTTGTGCCTCAGGCCCCCAAAACATAGATTGTAAGCTCTGTGGGGCAGGGACTGTGTCTGTAACATTCCTATGTGCTGAGTACCGTGCGCTATACTGTCATTGTGACGCGCTTTACGTCCCATTGGGAGAAACGCGCTATATGAAATGAAGTAGTTATCATTATTACATGCCACATCTATATAACGGTGCAGGGCGGAAACATTTCAGGTACAGAAGAAAAGGTCAACAGAGCTCTGTATGGGGGGTTTCACATGCACATTGTTGTGACAAGAAATCCAATGACTCCTGTTTGAACAGGTATTTACGTTCTGCATTTGGTTGATATGTTGACATTTCCCCGGCCTCTAATGTGACAGCGTTTATTGCATTAAAGTTAGATCAGGCGTAGCCAACTCCAGTCCTCAAGAGCCACCAACAGGTCAGGTTTTTCAAGATATCCCTGCTTCAGCACAGGTGGCTCAGTCTTGAATTGAGCCACCTGTGGTGAAGCAGGGATGTCCTGAAAACCTGACCTGGGTGGCCCTTGCGGACTGGAGTTGGCCACCCCTGGGTTCGAGCGTGACGTGGCAGTGCTGAAAGTGCCATAGTCTCTTATTGTTTCACAGATTAGAATCCTAATCAGCAATTAGCCAAATTATCCTAGGGGATCGAACACTCTCCTTTACAGAGAGGAAAAAAAAAAGTGTTTCCCCCTTTGGATCCCTGCAGTGATGGACAGGTCAGCGACCTTGTTGGTATGTCCAAGGCCCCTTCATCGTCCAACAATGTTTAGAAAAAAAAGAAAACACTTAACTTGACATTAACTGTCCTGCATAACCATAAGGCAGCAATGCCACGTGACACACCCGTCCAATTCTGTATGACTAACCAGGTTGGTGTTTGTGGCTCACTGCGAGTGCTCATTTGCATGTCATTACCCAGAATCCTTGGCTGCAGTGGAAGCACTGTTTGCTAAACGATAATGGGGAAAGACCGGGCTGCAAACCTGTCTGAGACATCCAAACGTGCCCCACACGTGGTATTTCTTTTTATTTAATAACAATAGAAATCTAACATGCCAGTGAGTGACAATATTCACAGCCTATCATATAGCGTGTTTCTCCCAATGGGATGCAAAGCGCGTCACAATTACAGCACGCTATAGCCTCATTCTTTTGTATCCTTCCCCTTCCCATTTATGTGTGAAAAATAATAAAAATATAAGTTTAAAAAAAAAAGACTGGCGGTTACTTAAAGGGCACGTTTCCCAACTAAAAACAACAAAGGGTGTCAGGACACTTCTTGATACACTTAGCTATACGCACACACACACCTATTGACAGGACTCACAGGGAGAGTCCCAGTCTGAACAGCTGTTTCTAGAACATTGGGTGGAGCCACATACAGGCGGTCCTCGGTTACCCAACGGAATCCGTTCTGGAAGTAGCGTTGGATAGTGAAACCGCTGTAAAGTGAGTCCCATGTTAATCAGTGTGCGGTGAGCGTCGGATAACGCATTCCGGCGTCGAAAAACGGCCCATAGGGAGGCATTGTAAAGCGTTGGATATGCCATTCGTTGTAAAGTGAAACGTTAGATAACGAGGACTACCTGTATACCCTTCAATCTCCCTATGGTGATATCACTGACATACAAGGGAGTGGCCATCCCATCTGCAGAGTCATCCTACATCACATGGTAGAGAAGGGAGTAACCTGAGTGATCCCCCACAGTTAACCCATTAAGTGAAATAGAAGTCCCAAAGGGGGCTATAGAAATAATGCCTTTTATATTCATTAATAGAATATTTCACATTTTCCCTCCTGATTAGAAATATAAAATCACTGCCACTGATAATCTGTCACTGACGATGCAATGCAATGATTCGCTAAAATAAAATAACGCAAGAGGCACTCTGCCAATTTTATTGAAATGGCTACAGACAGCCACATGTACAAAGCAAGTGGCCACACCCAAAATAATTACTCTCGAATTGTAACAAGCATTCATTTATATGCATCGCTGCTTCCAGCAAGTGAAAGCACAGGCATTGGAAATGCTACCGCTATGACTGTACATCACTAGAGCACGCAGTCTTAAGTTTGGCATAATGAACATAATAAGGCAGAGGGTGAAGCTCAGCGTCATGTAGAGCCGGCGATAACTCTCCTCGAGGAGGAGGAAGAGGAGGAGGAGGAGTATTCCACTTCTATGTATAACAGATCCCTCTGGCAGCAAAGCGGGCAGCAGTAGCCACAAACATACAGAGATTTTCAAGTAGCTATGCAATACGATATGAAAATGTTAAAAAAAAAACTATTAACTACCATTTATATGATTTCTATTACGTCACCTTTTACTGTTTGTCATATCGACCAGAAAAATCCAACTTTCATGTAAATTGGAGCAATTATAGGTCTGTCGCAGTAGGTTATGATATAAAGAATCAAATAAATATTCTTTGGAATTGGGGACGGCGTGATGACCTCATCAAGTGCATAGTTACATAATGGTGTGTAGCGAAGAAGATAAGCGGGTACTAAAGAGCTTGAGACAGAGGATGGTCCAAAACGCTGACATATAAGGTTTCCTGATTAAGGACGGTCGCTAGGAGGACTGAGAAAACTAATTAGTAAAACAGCGTAGCGTTTCGGAGAGGGAGCAGCTGGATCAGAGCGTTATCGGTGATGCAATTAGACAGCGGCGTTCTCGTCTTCGGGCGTTTCGGGAGGAGGACATTTTGAACATACATTGAATTTAAACATTATAATAATTTTAGTGTTTCCGATTAGATTGCAAGAGTTTAACACATTTACGAACTACGAAGGGAAAACTCCTATTTCTTGTTTGTGACGGGAGGGGGTAACCAGGCTATATAATAAAGGTTAAGCCCCCTGGTTACCCCTGAAACTGTGGGGTCCCTGGTAGCTGCATCAGCACCATATTATTATTTTGTTTGCAGGAGTTCGGGGGCCGAAGTTACCGGTAGTCCTTTAATTCTCCCCGGGGAGCAGGCATGATTTGCCGGTATGTGGGAGGAATTACACCACGGCAAACCAGTGTCCCCAGACTCCTGGATTTCGAGCCCAAACCCATTTCCCGTATACGTATAAGGTTCCCCAAAGTATATACTTTATTAAAGTGTACTTTGTAAGTGTGGCCAGGTCCCCCAGGCTTACCCTTATCTCCGCTGCAATGGGGGAATAATGGAAGGTTGCTGAGCGTGCAGGGAGCGTTTCGGTACACCGGAGGCTCCGCGGCGGCCCGAACGTCCAGGGCGCCACCATTTGTACTTGCGCATGCGCAGAGAGTATCGGAGGCGACGGCGTAAGATAAGAGGTCGCGTATGAGCAGAGAGTGGTTGCGGTAGCGTGCGAAGCACGGGCCAATTGGAAGGGCCCTAGGCCCGGAGACTACAAGTCCCATGAGTCTCAGCCAGACCAGGTGACGCCAGGGAGCCAATAGGGCGATTGGAGACTCTGCAGGAAAAGTTAGGAGGTTGCGCAGGGGAGCACGCAGGCAGAGAAGATCGGGAGGGGGACGAGGAAGGAGCTCAGTGTGTAGAGAGGCAAGTAGCCTCTACACTAGGCCCGTATACCCCCAGGCCCAGCTAGGTCCTGAGTCACAGTCAGTCAGAGTTAATGTAGGGACAGGCCCTAGAATAGGAACCTGTCACATTAGTGAGTGAAGCCGCTAAAGACACAGAGACTGTCACAGCACCATCCCAGAGGTTTGGGACCAGACCTCTTCAGGCATATCATCAGCCCTCCGGGTGGGATCGCCACGGAAGGTATCTCAGGCAGCTCCGCGTCGTCGGATACTTTGTGAAGTCTGTTGCCGGGCCCGAGCGCAGGAGCGCTCAGCAGGTAACATCCATTAAGTGCCCGAACTATAATATTATTCATACTAGTGGCTGCGCAGTCACACACATACACTCACATACGCTCACTCTGGGGTATTGGACATGGTGTGGGAACACGGTGAAGGGTCGCGTCCTGTGAGACGCGGTAGTATAGTGTCTCATTGAAGAGTAACACCGATAGGGATATACAATGCATGGTTATGGTTACCGCTAGTAAAGCTACTGTTTCTTTTACATGCCGTGTGTGTAGTATTGTATTATTGTCCTGCGAGGAACATTTTCCGCTCTGCTGGGAGCCATCGCAGGTGGAGGCGCTGCATCTGATAAGACGTACTCTATATAAATATATTGCTCCAGACTCTCCATGGCAGAGGCTTAGGCCGCGTCCATGGATAGTGCTTGCGGGCGGAGGCGCGCTTCCGCTCGGCACTGAGCCCCTACAGCCGCAATGAGAGCGGCTTTAGTAGGGGCTCGCCTACGCTTCCGCGGTCTTAGGATTTTACATTTTCCCGCGTGACGTCACTGGCCCGCCCACCGACACGCCCTTGGACGGCGCGCTGTCTAAGGCCAGGGAAAGCACCCGCTTTCCCTCAGCCTCAGCGCGCCTCCACCCGCCAGCAACAACCATGGCCGAGGCCTTAGGCCCTGTGAGCCAGCAGGTTATGCAGCATTGGTAGTTGTACTGCATTCAGAAGGAAACAGGGCTACATAAGGTTTCAGACCTTTGCGATAAGACGCTATATAGTCAGCTAGGGCATCAGCATAGACGCCAGCATGTCTGTCTAGAGTCCGTAGTTCAAAATTGGCTTGGTTTTGAAGCTAGGAAAGTCTGCCCTGCAGAGACTAAGTCAGACGCAAGGACCAAGTTCTCATTTTAGAACCATAGAGGTCGTGGTCAGGGGTTCCTGCCGAAAACAGTTCCAGAACTATCAGAATTAGTTCCCGGTCAGGATTTTGTGCTGAATCTCGGTCCAAGACGTCCGGAACGACGAGGTAAGCCCTTGCAAGCGGGCGCCCTGCACCTAGGAAAGGCTGCATCTCATACCCCAGTCCCCAGTAAGTGCGTATATTTCTGTATTTTGTGTTTTGTTGTATTTCCGAGGTTTTATCCAAATAAACCTCATTTAATTTCACTGCCTTGTTTTGCCTATTCAATGAACCCAAACATATAAATGTGTTAAAAGACCTGGTCTATCGTGACATCGTTTAAGGAACACGAACCTCCCGCAGCGTATCTGGTACTTGCTGACATAATACAGTGACATTTAGTTAACATCAGTGGATTGTCTACATTGTGCTTCTTATATAGTGTTAATCTACATAACAGACCAGCAATTGTGCACTTTCTCATGGGAATTTAGCGAGAAATATATCAAATGTGATTAAAAACGAAAAGTTTTTCCTGAATACGGTGTACTGTACATACACACATCTATATATACTGTACTGCATATTCACAAGCCTACAAGCCTATAGAAAGAGACCGCTACTGTACTATTCCTTATCTTTCATTGTGCTCCTAACGTGACAAAGTCCTAGTTTTATTAGAAAAAATATTATATAGATAACTGAAAAAGTTCACGTTGAAGAGCTTACGTACTAAAGTGATTTACCCCCACGGTCACAGGGATCATTGGGGTTGTAACTGGGTTCACCTGCTTCAATGATGCGGAGGGAAAAAAAAAACATTGGTGTGAATCCAGTTCAAGATGTGAACTAAGATTGGGAGATCTGAAAATCTGAACAGGCTCAGGCTTCTCTACTAACCTTTCCCTGCCAAAAGTGACAGCAACTCTTTGCACAGTACAGGGGTTTGTATGCATGATGACTCCACAATTAGTTTCAAGCTGGACTAGTGCTGATCCTGTGCCAAGCAGCAACCGCAGTCGCAACTCCTTGTGATTGTGGGTAAGTTACTGTTAGGCCTCGGAATAGAGCATGCAACAGGACCCCTCTGCTTCTGGAGATACTTACCTCTCTAGGGGCAGGATCGGCCTTAAAGCAAGGCGGTGGCCATGGGCCTCGCACCTTCGTGGGGCCCTGCGGTCTCCTCTATCCCTTCTCCTGTTTGCTCCACCCGACAGGAAAGGGGAGAGTAGGAGGAGGGAGCTGGTGGGGGGGAGGGGGGTCCCCGAACCGGCTCACCCCAAGGTAGGGGGTTGGGGGAAGGAGGTGTCTGCAGCTGGGATAAGTAGGGGGAGCCAGTGGCCGCTCTGCTTGGCCAACAAGGATCACGTAATGGTAGCGTGTCAATGCTCCAGCTCCCGTGATGTCATCAGGTTCGGCTTCCAATTGGCCCGCGTGACGCGGCACGCCCTTTGGAGGTCTCTATCTCGGGAAGCAGGGGAACCCCAGAGCGGAAATGAATGGGGTTCAGCTCCGTTAGACCCCTGGCTTCAAACTTATGTTGAAAAAATTATAAATAAAAAAAAGCGCATGAATTGATTCTTTAAATGGCTCATGTCGTAATACTGTTGTTTTTTGGTGTTTGAATAGCTGTTTTGCATAGCGTGTGATTGCTTAGCTTTACTCTCCTTGTGGCAAAACACATACATCAAAGTATGTTATGTAGGGAACTGTCTACTCCGCAGTACTCCCCCTTCTGCTATTTCCCCCAAATATCATTATTCAATTTCCCACCCATTGGTGACATTACGCCTTTCTCTGGCCGCAACACATTTCAAAGCATATTAACCCATTCCCAGCAAAAAAAGAAGTGTGGAATTCAAATGAGGCCCTTTGTGGAAACGGGGCCCAGTGTAACATTGCTAATCAAGCTGGCCATACTATGCCAGAGAAGCTTGCTACCTGAGATCAAGCCATTTGCTACCTGGAGGTGACTAAATCCCTTGTCAACTCTCACTCGTGTTCTGTGATGCTCACTAGCTTGGGGTCCGAATCACTGATTTTTTTTTTAAGCATCCATACCCTCATAGGGCTGAAGGAGCGGCTCAGTGAGTAAAGGCACTGACTGATAACAACAACACTGAGCTTAAAACCGGGAACCATGTTCAATTCCTGGTATCAGCTCCTTGTGACCTTTGAGAAGTCTCCCTGTGCCTCAAAACAGATTCAATTGTAAGCTCATCTGTGCAGGGACTACCTGTAACATTCCTATGTGCTGTGTGCCGCGTACTATACTGTAATTGGGACGCGCTGTCAATCCCATTGGGAGAAAAGCGCTATATGAAATATAGTTATTATTAACTTTAATAGTCTTACAGGGAAAAAAAAACAGCATTTTTATCCAAAATAAACCATTTTTTTTGTCTCAAATCTCACTGATTCCAGTCCTTATCTCCATCACAAGACTTCCTAAATATTAACCCTTTAACTGCAGGAGCGGACTGCAGCAGACCGCTCCATCAGCCCCACGGTTTCCTCTGTGGCATAGAGTAGAACGCACGGTGGGCACGTACACAATTTATAATGCGGGTCCCAGCCTCGAGGTATGTTTTTTTTTTTTACATTTTGTTTACCCACCTGTTTTCTGATTCCGTGAATGATTTCTCTCTGTTTTAAACGGCCCTGCTATTTACTAAAACAAGTAGGTACTGTGAGATGTTTGAGTCGCCCTCTTTGTCTGCCATCGCTGCATTAGGTGGGGTTTCAGAGGCCAGATGCACTGAGCTCGGCAACAGACAGTCCTGGGACCATCTGTGCAGTGTTGGGGGTGTCAAAGAAAGGCTGTTTGTGTTAGTCGTGGGAAACATAGTGACTGGTCTGCCAGTGTGCTGCATGAATTGAACTAATTGAAGATTATACTCTGGAGCTTGCCGTGGCCCAGTAAGAGTATAATCCTTCATTAGCTGCAGTCGCGGGCAGTAATTGGAGCTTATTACAGGGAGGAGTTCCCCTGCAGTGCTGTCGAAACCGAGAGGCTTTTCTGTCTAATTACTGACTCTCAATAGGGATGGGAAAATAAGGACCCTGGCAAAAGAGTGCGAGGAGGTAGGCAGAGAATAGGAGGAGGGTACATTGATGTAGTTCCTGCCAGTCCGGGCTAGACATCTTTTATCCGGAGGAACAACATTAAGGAATATATAATGAACTTTAGTTGTTGGTAATTAACCCCTTAAACGTAACTGCTGAAGCTCATTTGCATTCCAAGAACAGGGCAGAGGGTTTTTCTCACGCCTATTGGAAGTGGGAAGTTCCTTTGCAAAAGGTTGACATGCAACTGTCGTTAAGTTATGCACGGACAGGGCCCCCCTGTGTCCTCCCAGTGTGGGACACAATCGTAAATTATTTATTCCTTTTATTTTTTTTTGCAAAACCGATCTCAATTTAACAAATTGTGTTGGTTGTCAAAAAAGTTCAATATTAACCTATTTGATGCTTGAGAGGCTCGTAACGTTATTTAGCAAACCCTCTCGCTATAACAAAAATAGCTGGAAAATATGTATTGTCATATTTGTTCGTTTTATTTGTAATGGTAATACTTGGTATATATACTATGTTATATAACCCTCCCCGCAGTATAAATAACTTTCATTCATTGTACTGGGGAGACAGCCCCATATATATATATACACACGTATGTAAATTTAGAACAATATCACTTGCATACTACACCTAAAGAGAGCAATTAGTTGTAATATGCAACATGTTTGTAACATCCATACCTGTATAAACAGGTGTGTGTATATGTATGAATATATATATATATATATATATATATATATATGTAGCATTGGTGCCCCTCGGCCATCAGAGACCCCCCTCCCTTGTGTCAGCGCGGTCACGGGTGCCGTTGGAGGCAGCGACGGAACCGCCGGCTGTTCACAAAGGTGGGGGCCAGTGCAGGGAGCGCTCGGCGTCCCTGGAGCTCCGGCGGCGCATCCGGCTAGTGGGGGCCGCCATGACAAGTTGCGCGAGCGTGCGCGGGATCGCAAATGCGGAGAATTAGCTAGAGAGTCACGGCAGCCCTTAGAAAGTCGCGCGAGTGTAGGGACAGCAAGGGAGAGGTTGCGGCGGCCATTGCAGCGTCGCAAATGCGCAGTAAAGATCGCGCACGCGGTCCCCATAGGAAAGAGCTGTGCCAAGGACTACAATTCCCAGCAGCCTCTGGGGACTGCCCTTTCACCCTGGTCACAGGCAGCATTGAAGCCAATAGAGCTGGCAGATTCTCATGCTGCAGAGTTGCAACAATGTTGTGTGCAGACAGGGTTTTTGTCAGTTGGAGCTGGGGAGCTGAAGGGAAGGAAGGGTGCAGGGAGCGAGTGCAGCTCCTGCATCGAGTAAGGTCCCCCACATCCCAAGTAAGGCCCCAACTCCCCACCAGGTTAGTGGGTAAGTGCTGAGGGACGGCCCAAGATAGGGACGCTGCCCTTAGTGCGTGTGAGTGCTGTCTTGTCAGGGTCACGGCTGGCAGTGCTGTGAGGCCTGACAAGAAGGCATAGTGTTAGCGTGCAGCAAGTTTGCTGTACGCACTCCGCAGGTTGCAGTGCGTGGCTGCGAGTGCTAGTTCTTAGTTAGTCAGGACTGGGAAGAGTTAGGGGAGTGGGGCAGGCTATTAACCCCTGTAGGCCCCTAGGAGTTTCCCCCTAAGCCATCAAGGTGGCTGTGCTGTAGGGACGGCCTATAGTACAGTATTGTCCCTGTAGTTATAAGTGTCAGTTAGGGACTCAGCGGGCGCTGCGCCTCCGTGCAGCGAGGTGGGAGCAGTTCATCGTTGCGGCTGCAGCAGTCCTCCGGGTGGGATCACCCCGGGAGTTGGTTCCGGTGTTCTTCGGTCGCCGGATCCTTTGCGAAGCAGTTGGAGATCCGAGCACCGGAGTGCTCGGGCAGGTACTATTAAATCAACAAGTGCACCAACGGGCCCTTAGTTTAATAGTGACTGCGCAGTCACCCACATCCTATCTCTTCACGAGTGCGGGACATTGGGTGGGGATCCTATGGACACGGGGTGGGATCATCCTGTGTTGGGGAAGCGTCCTGCGCGACGTCGCAGTCAGTGTCGCCTCTAAAGAGGGACACCCGTAGATGTTCTATTTGTGTTGTATGTTGTTTCTTATGTGCTACAGTAAAGTCACTAGTTATTATACATTACGGTGTGTGAGTATTGTATGTGTCCTGTGAGGAACAATTCCTGCTCGGCTAGGAACCATCGCAGGTGGAGGCGCTGCACCGAGTACCGTGTTACTCTTAATATAATTGCCCCAGGTTCCCCGTGGCGGAAGCTCAGCCCTCCTGCGAACCAACAGGTAACGCACCACACCTGGTAACACCGTATGTTCTCCGCACCCACACTATATCTGCGATTGGGGGGGGGGGGAATACCCGTTACATATTATATATATATATATATATATTATATATATATATATATATATATATATATATATATATTATTAACACACACCCAGCAAGCTCAAACACAAACACCTAATCTTGACTATATGTAATGCCACATAGAGTGCAAACTGGGCTTTTGTGGACAAAATACAAACAAACACAGGGGGGCCCAGTGCTACGTCCAAATGCAAAACATACATGGTAATAATACAAGAAATGATGCCTCAGTGTAAATAATAATGCTAATGCTAATGCTAATAATAATAAAATATGGTTTTTTAGTTAGAAATTTTGGCCAAAACATCATAAGCTTGCACACCAAATCGTCAAGGTAAACCATACTAAGTGCAAGTCCTACACTACACAGCATTTGTTCCTATACCTCTGTATGAGGGGGAAGAACCATAATAGACTCATTACCTGCAGCAAGAGGAGAAGATCCACCATTAAAAAGGGGGAGGTAACGGGAGCTCTGGGGGAGGTGCCACAACCTCCATACAACTGTTAATTTAATTTCTGACTGGAATCAGTTGTATGGCGGTTTGTGGCACCCCTCCCCAGAGCTCCGTTACCTCCCCCTTTTAATGGTGGATCTTCTCCTCTTGCTGCAGGTAATGAGTCTATTATGGTTCTTCCCCCTCATACAGAGGTATAGGGAACAATGCAGTGTAGTGTAGGACTTGCACTAGTATGGTTTACCTTGACGATTTGGTGTGCAAGCTTATGATGTTTTGGCCAAAATTTCTAACAAAAAAACATATTTTATATATTAGCATTAGCATTATTTTACACTGAGGCATCATTTCTTGTAATTTTACCATGTATGTTTTGTCATTTGGACGTGAGCACTGGGCACCCCCGTGTTTGTATATTTATATATATAGATAATATATATATATATAGTATATATATATATATATATATATATATATATATCTATAAATTATAATATAATATATAATTACTAGATATATATATAGAATATATATATATATTATATAAATGGTTCTGATATATGACTTTTGGGATGTTCCATACCTGTGGTTGAGGCCTTACTTGCTATGCCAG
Source organism: Ascaphus truei (assembly GCA_036426205.1). Taxonomy (NCBI): domain Eukaryota; kingdom Metazoa; phylum Chordata; class Amphibia; order Anura; family Ascaphidae; genus Ascaphus; species Ascaphus truei. The sequence goes on from CM071571.1 coordinate 11,077,862, forward strand.
CCTCATTTGCATTTTGGCAAGTACCTGTTCCACTTTAGACAGGTATATTGTTCAAACTTTCATGGTATGGTGGAACAAACCAGCATAAGGGCCACATTAGGCTCCCCTGCTTCAAACTCTGTGCCAGTCAGTGTCTTTACTAACTGAGCCACTCCCTCTCCCTCTCATAGATCAAACTCGACTGTATCCCAAGGGGCATCAAAAGACCAAGACAACGGACAAATGAACGTAATCAGAAAATGATGATGAATATATATATATATATATATATATATATATATATATATATATATATAATTGTTATATCTTATGTCATATACATAATTGTTAAATTAATTACATACAGCTGGTTAACAATAAAATCAGCTCATTAACGTCTAAGTACCAACTTCAGTTCATTTTCAATGCATATCACATTTCTCTAGTTATTTTCATAACTCCCATAAAGAGGTGATTCTTCTGGCTCTGTGACAAGCGATATTTAACTTTTCACGATCTGCTACTAATCCCAATAACTTAACACAGCTTTGTTGACGTTAGAAATCTGTTCAGCTGCAGGTGTGAAACTTGATAGTGCTTTTTTTCCCCCTTTCTTTCTTTTTTTTTAGCTCATCTCCTTGCGAAAATAGAATCACAACCGGGAGTCACAGAAAATAGTGACTCACTTAGAGGCAGGTGCCGTTGGAGGAAATTAATTAGTCATTGCTATAGACCATCTCGGAAGAAAATGTGCAGGGCAATATTATAGATATCTAGCCTTTTATTGCACCACTATAAAATGCTTCACAGAGTGCTATAGAATTAATAGTCGGATAGAACCATGGGGGGGGGGGGGTTCTGCAAAGTTTCGATATCGGGTATTAGAGCCCGATCAGTGTTAACTTGATGGGCCGTTATCGGAGCTCGTCATTTCCCATCCTCCTATGCCGGGCCACTGACAGCGCGGGAGAGGCTGGCCCCGCGAAGATGGGGGCCCAGCCAGCAGTGGAAGTTAGGCTCGATCAGAGGTCTGCGTCCGGCTACCGGGCCTCTGATGACAACTGGACCTCTGATGATAGCTGGGCCCCAAGAGTACTAGCTTTTCCTTGGACTCTGCTGCCAAACGTCCTTCCTCCCTGTCAGTCCCTACGCGTTTCACAGCTTGCGCCGCCTCGTCAGGAGGTCGAGGAGACGAGATACATCCACATGCTGCCACAGCTATACTCGTACTTATATAGCCCTGGGATCATACAAGACACAACAGCCTTAAAGCTGCAGTTCAGGCAATATCCTGCATGTGTGTGTTTTTTAATAAATCATTCTTTAGTAAGAAAAAATACTTTTAGCATTTTCTGTTTTAAAAAACAACAACTTTGAAAGACCAATTTTCTTGTATTCTATTTTAACAAGCATGCTTGTTCCTATAGCAACGATTTACATTCCCCATATTTAAAGATGTCGCCAAACTTTGCGACATCAATAGACGGATCAATAGACGGAGAACGAATTGACCGGCAGCTATGCAGTTCTTTAGGTAATTAGAGATTGCACAACTGAAACTATTGACGTAAAAAAAATAATAAAAAAAAGACTGAACTGCAGCTTTAAGAAGACACACTGCAGCCACTGATTGGATGAGCGTTATTTGTTCTTTCTTCTAGTAAGTGGTCTGACATGCGAGCCAAGCTCAGTGCCGTAATTTCCTCATTTACAACACAATGTACACTATATTTTGTTTTTTTTTATCTATTCTGGGGTGATCCTGCTCCTTCTAGAATCTGGAGGAGTAACGTTGGAAATAGAGGACTTTTTGGAAACAAGTCCTCACCAGAGGTTTTTGAGCGGATTACACACCCAGTATCTTTCACCTACATTTGTTTATCCACTCTTATTGTAATATAATATCAGTGTGGGACTGCCATCCATTTTCTGGGTGTGTTGCAGGCCCTCCCAGCAGCTAAAGGGTTAATATAAGGATGCAGAACGGCATGGTGAATAGTGCAAGTAGTGAGCGTAGTGGTTGTAGCGTGATGGTACTTGGAACGACTGAATACTAGATGTGAGAAATCAACTTGGATTGCACTTTTGGCATTTGCAAGAATTTTTGCAAAGTCGTCAAAATTTGCAAAACTTCATGAAGCTTTAAAAACGTGAAATTCTGCTCAAAATTCTTTACTGCAAGTGCCATACATACATAGGGCACAGAGACACAGAAATACACCACTAGTGTATTGGAGCTCGCGTGGGAACCTCGTATTGTGAATGATTAGTGATGATGATGATTAGTGATGATGATGATTAGTGATGATGATTAGTGATGATGATGATGATGATGATGATGATGATGATGATGATGATGATGATGATGATGATGATGATGATGATGATGATGATTAGTGATGATGATGTTGATGATGATTAGTGATGATGATAATGATGAGTGATGATGATGATGATTAGTGATCATGATGATGATGATTTGTGATGATGATGATGATGATTTGTGATGATGATGATGATGATGATGATGATGATGATGAGTGATGATGATGCTGCTGCTGCTGATGATTTGTGATGATGATGATTTGTGATAATGATGATGATGTTGATGGTGATTAGTGATGATGATTAGTGATGATGATGATGATGATGATGATGATGATGATGATGATGATGATGATGATGATGATGATGATGATGATGATGGTGATTGGTGATGATGATCTTGATTAGAGAGTGACGGACATTACACACAAACCCCCGATTTTTTAAACTCCAAAACATTTTGAAAACTTCATTCCAAAGACAAAAATTTCCGGTTGGTCACTCACTCAATCTTGAAGCTCTGGAAGTTCATACATTTGACTTCACTCTACCTCTTCCGAGAGTGACCATACACCCGTGGATGCTGCCCAATCAGACTGAAGATCACCTATTCAAAAGCTCGGGTTTATTGGGCATCCATTAAAAACACATAAAAAGTAGCAAACATGTAGGTTTGCACCGTGATATATACAACCTGCATTGCACTTACAACAACCGACAGATGTCTCATGAATTTTGGTGCATTTTCGAGGCCCCAGCCTTTCTCCTCTTTTGAATATGGGATACTGAGTGACTGACTTTAAACAATGACGGTGAGGATAAGGATCCTGGTGGCAGACCGGTCTTACCCTCCCCTATGTCTGAGTATTATCACTGTATACAGGTATAATATGTACAGTTGCTGAAGGTAACAGGCCCTCAACCACCCATTAGAGCAGGAGTGGTAAATACCAGTCCACAAGGGCCACCAACAGGTCAGGTTTTAAGGACATCCTGCTTCAGCACAGGTGGCTCAGTGATTGATTAAGCCACTGATTGAGCCACCTGTGCTGAAGCAGGGATATCCTTAAAAACATGGGGAAATGACGCCCTTCCTACGAGAACGCTGCAGACAGTTTATGACAGTATGGAGTCCCTGGTTGGAGTCAGAGGGGTGGGAGCACAATAATATAGATAGGGTTGTCTTGTAGTATGAGAGTGGTGGGAATCTAACCAAAATGTTGAGGGTGGCTGAAAAGGTGGGACACATTCTTCCCACTGGTGTGGGGAACCGAGGTTGGTCATAGGCCATTCCCTTTTTTCTTTCCATTTATTTTTTCTTTCAAATTGCAATACCATTTATTTATTTATTTATTTATAAAATATTTTACCAGGAAGTAATACATTGAGAGTTACCTCTCGTTTTCAAGTATGTCCATTGTCTTTTCTGTTCTCCCAATTGTTACTGTGAATTTATGTTCCCCTTGTATTTTTTTTCTGTACCCCATAAAAATGTTTTTGAAAAATAAACAGTTTAAAAAAAAGAAAATAATAATTCTGTGTCTTCTTTGCTACCAGATAGAGGCAGGGACACCACTATACCCAGTGACAAACACGGTCCTATTCCAATCCTTTTTGTCCCAGAAAAGAAGATGCTAACCCTATGTCCCGGGATTGTATTGTATTGTATGTCTTTATTTATATAGCGCCATTAATGTACATAGCGCTTCACAGTAGTAATACATGTGGTAATCGAATAAATAACAGATAATATAAATAACAGATCATGGGAACATTTAGACATAAACATAACATTAAGGAAGAGGAGTCCCTGCCCCGAGGAGCTTACAATCTAATTTACAGCTGCACTAGTATTTGAGAATCAGCAAACACGCGCATACGCTCAGTTGGCATATGAATGGATTATTGGTTGTTCCCAAAGTTTGGTTTGTCTGCTGTGCTTTAATAGGTTTGAGAATATCTGCCAGTGAAATCAAGCGAAATTAAGAGTGGGGGGAGAGCATTGCTTCCTCGTCTTTAGCCATTTTGAACCATGTCTTCCAGTTCTCAAGAACCACTTTACATGATCTGGCTTATACAGTATATTCTGCAAGATGCCAAAAAGTTGGCTGGTATCTTGGACAAAGCCACAAGCAGCTATAAAAAAAAAACCAATATATATTGTATTATGTTTCACTTAGATTAATTACATGAAGTAATTGTTGGATAATGACACACTGGTTTTTTGGTGAAGGGAAAAGAGACAGAATTCTACAGGAAGAAAATGTAAATTATATCTAGATTGCAATAAACAATTCCTAGTTAAATAAAGAAACGTGGTAGGAGAATAATGTATCCCGTTCTCTCAGATAGTGTTCCAGCCCCAGTCCTCATGATTTCACAATTACGATACAGAGTTTCTTGTTGATCTCTAAACAAAAAAGGTAACGGAGCAATAAATAGCCACAAAATGTTATCTCTAGAACTCCTGGTGCTGGCTAGTAAATTGGAAGCTGGTGCCAGTAAGGGGTCTGGATTCTCCAAACATGAGGGTGAGGAATTGAATTCAATCCCCCAATTTAAAATGTTTATGGTTGTGGGAAAATCCCTTTCCTTTAAAATCTAAACTTCACTTCCTTGTTAGAAGGATATATAATATATATAAAAAAAAAAATATTATATATATATATATATATATATATAATAATATATATAGAGGAAAAGAGAAGAGAGAGCGCACGCCCATAGCGTATAAAAGTTTTAATGAGGGGGAAGGGGGAGGAGGGGGGTAAAAAACGCACTTACAAAAATGCAATTAAATCAAGCATATGTGATATATATAATCAACACCAATCCGGTTTAACTGTAGACTCTTGGGGCAGTCCCAGGCTCCGTTGGTAAAGGAGCAACGTCACAGCAGATTCCCAGGGCTGGTAACACCATCCGGTCAAACTGCAGACTTTTGAGGCGTCCCAGGCTCCGTTGGCAATGGAGCTCAGTCCCAGCAAATTCACAAGGCAGGTGTGCTATGTATAGTCCAAGAAAGAGGTCCCGTATGGTGCCTGTAGCACATCGCGCCTGGATTAATACGCTCCAGCGAGTATGTAGATCCAATGTCTCTGCGTCTGACGTCACGACGCTCCCTGACGCGTTTCGTCAGTCACGGCTAACTTTGAGAAAGTTAGCCGTGACTGACGAAACGCGTCAGGGAGCGTCGTGACGTCAGACGCAGAGACATTGGAGTCTACACTAAGCGCTGGAGCGTATTAATCCAGGCGCGAGTGCTACAGGCACCATACGGGACCTCTTTCTTGGACTATACATAGCACACCTGCCTTGTGAATTTGCTGGGACTGAGCTCCATTGCCAACGGAGCCTGGGACGGCCTCAAAAGTCTGCAGTTTGACCGGATGGTGTTACCAGCCCTGGGAATCTGCTGTGACGTTGCTCCTTTACCAACGGAGCCTGGGACTGCCCCAAGAGTCTACAGTTAAACCGGATGGTGGTGATTATATATATCACATATGCTTGATTTTAATTGCATTTTTGTAAGTGCGTTTTTTACCCCCCCTCTCCCCCCTTCCCGCCTCATTAAAACTTTTATACGCTAGGGCGTGCGGCTCTCTCTTCTCTTTTCCTCTATAAATATTCATGGACGTGGTTTAGTCCATATTGAGAGCTGCCGGAGACCGGCATACAGCACCTATACCATTCATTGGACTATTTGAGGACTGGTTATCCTTTTTGCATGTTTTTTATATATCATATTGTTCATGTTTTCTGGGCCTGATAATATTATAGGTCCCTATTACTATATGTGTGTATGTATTGTTATAATTTGAGGTATTTATCCCAAATTGTTTATAGCAATATATATATATATATATATATATTTTTTGTACATGTTCCTTAGAGGCGCAGCTTTTTTCTTTGTTATATATATATATATATATATATGGACACACAGTGGTTGACAAATCACCAAAAAATCTACTCGCCACACAAAAAAGTCTACTCGCCACCTAGTACCAAACGAATGCTGCTTGGGCCAATAGGAGCTCGCCACGATGTAAAATCCACTCGCCCGGGGCGAGCAAATGTATAGGTTTGTCGAACACTGTTTATACACATACATTTTTTTTTTAAAGACTCACTCTTTCTGTTCTTGGAACATATATAACATACACACTTTCAAAACACAACCTAATGAGCTTTGTCCATTTTTACAAATATTTTTAAATCATTTTGAATCAGACTGTTTCATTAGCTACAACTTTACATTTTGGTTGAATACTAGCGTATTTCTGAAAGGTTCAATCCTACTCATGATGAATTCTGGTTTTACAGCAGCGTTGGATAAGTCACATGTCAAGTGTTTAAAAGACACAGCAGGGACATGCTTAAAATATACATGCAAAATAGCCCATGTGTATAAATTGTCGTCTGCCATGAGGCAGCATTCCGGAGCTGGAAAACATCTTACCGCCCGTAATATGTAAAGTGTCTTCAAACATCAGATGGTGTCTTATCACCAAAGATTTGATCATTGGTTCTTTCTGTTGGAGCCCTGTAATGCCTGTAAATTCTTTCTGCACTTTGAAAGAAAAGTCTCTGGTTCCCCCAGTAATGTCAAATGCCATTATGTTGATGGATGTCGATGCCAGGACCAACATATTGGTTAAATGGCTTAATAAATCTAACACAGCATTAGTATCGCGTGTCCTCTGTGGATCCTCTTTGTTTATGGAGCCGTGTGACACAGAATGCTCTGTTAACACAAGAATTACAATCTTCCCTTGCAGAGGAACGTGTAATTGTATATGTCATGTCGGTACTGAAGGACCTAAGTGCTGCATTAATTGCCACAATGCAACACTGATCGAAACTGAATTATTTCAGCATCTGTAGCACTAAGGAACATAAATAAAAGACCCGCAGAATTTTAGAATGAAGTGTCATATAATCTGTTATGATTAGTGTTTTCCTCTTCCTGCTATAACAGAATTGTCATGAAATCTAGACTATACAGTGGATGTATTACACTATGGTCTCAGTGTAGGACAGGGGCCCAGGAACCACTAAATTCTGGCCACCAGAGCCCTGAGCTACCCTGTTCTTTCATGTCCAGTAGCCCATTGCATCTGATGTAATAATGTATTCTTTATTCCTGTATGTAATGTAACTGCAAGTATAAAAATCTTTTTTTTGCAACAATAAAGCAGAGCCAAAGTCTCGGGACATGCACGGCTGAGAAACACTTTGTGCTACCCACATGTCCAGAGAAAATGGCTGCTGTTGGGTCTGAAGGGCAGGAGAGGTGCAGGGACAAAGAAGAAAGTGTCTAGGAATGGAGATCGGGCAGGGGGATCAACCGCCCGAAAGCGGAGCCTTCATTGGCCCGTTTGAACTTCCAGCCACAAGTCCTTTAACTTTCTAAACACGCCCCCAGCCTTGATTGGTCAATGCAGACGAGCCCTCGGCTCCAGATTGGTACGTGAACATCATCCACGCTGTGATTGGTCGCCAGCCCCTCTGCCATGCTTTGCTATGGCAGCAGGGAAGCAAGGTGAGGGGACCCGATCAGCGTTCCACAGCTCATTCGGATCTTAACATGTAGGTAATCTAAGCAATGTGCTCCGAGGTTCTTCCGGAGACACCCAAAAACCAGGCCGAGAACCTTGCCAGCGGGAAATGAAAAAATGTTTATGTTATGGGACTATAGCTGTGCTGGTGAAGCGGAGAGCTGGACTTTTCAGCGGGACTTTTGATGAAAATGCTCTGCCACAAATTATACCAGAGAGGTCTGGACGGTCCCCATCTCATCAGAGAGTGAAAGCAAGCCTTGGGTAAGCCTTTGATGTGGAGCTCAGCACCTAGTCACTTAGGATTCCCCCTGTATGCCCTGTTTTTTTTGTGAGTATAGCTCTGTTGCAGGGTACATGCAACCACACATGGGTTTCTTGAAAAGGCTTATTTATTGAGCCTTAAAAATATGGCACACAAAAACAAAGCAGCTTCTTTTCAGCATATAGAACAAACAGAAAACAAGTCCTGAGCGGGGCGTGGCCCTTTTCCCAACAAGAGCTGTTCAGATTCCAGCGTAACAGTACATCAGAATAGCATAGTGAAGACAGACCTTAGCAGCAGTTCTCCCTCAGCATGTCAGTATCTCACTGGTTCAGACAAGCCACATGTGTGTGCAGCCTGGGGTTTTTAAAGCTTCTTGATGAGGCAGCTGGGACCAGACTAATTGATAAGAGCTTCCCAGCTGAATGTTAACCCGGTCACTGCTGCACTGCAGACCTAAACATAGGTCTGCCAGGCATATGGCTGGTGACGTTTATTCACCCTGTCACAAGCTCTAATTGTGTTTTTGTGCTGTGCATGCTAGCTACGGCTGGAATACAAATTCTTTATTGTACTGCTTTGTCCTGTCTCGTGCCTTAATCCTGGGGTTAAATTCTGGTCTCCCGTAACAGACTTTACCAAGATAAATAAGTCATATAATTCCAGCGGGCTGACGTCATAGTTTATTCTCCCCTGCTTCTCCTCAGAGAATCGACGCTGCACGAACAACTTTCGCTGCTCCTGGCGTGATCTCTCCATTCTCAACCCTACTGGATCACCATTACAATGCCTTTCAGCTCCATGAGATGCATAGGAGGTGGTGCGTATTCAGCCACTAACACCCCCCACTGCAACTTCGCTCTTTGCTCTTACAACTCAGGATATTCTGGCGCACTGCATATATTATATTAATTCATTATTGAGATACTTTAGACGTTGGTTGATCCGCCATGTCCCCATAGTATCCGAATGAGGCAACTATTATTCCATCCCTAAATTCTGTGGATTGATAAAGTATTAACATTTTTTGCGAGTGGGTACATTGTTCCGGATTCCATTGCTGCGGTTACTACTTTGCTACAAACTGATAGTTAATCGTTAATTATCTGTTGCATATTACTGTTGATTTATATTATTATCTTATCTGCACACACTTGTTATTTAGAGCCATCAAACTGCATTACATGTTTAGCAACTGAGTCTAGAGAATGTCCATGTTTTGCTCTGCTTTCATGATCTTATCTTTTGGCATATTTCTCTGAGGAGTCGTTTCTTACCATCATTACTTATGCTAATTAGATACTGATTCTCGGTGCACCTTACCTGGGTACAGCCACCCACACTTCATGAGACTTACTGTTACCCCTCGTGGTGTATGGTTGTCTGTTCATATTCGTTTATTATGCATTGGCATCTATGCCAATACCAGCAAGGGGTTTGATTTCTCTGTGTACGTTTTTTGTATCTTAGAGTTTTATTCTGGATCCAGGGTCATGTCTGGGGTATGAATGAACCCAGCTAGCTTCAACTTAGCCCTCTTTCCAAAGCACAACAAGTCCTGTATATTTTCTTCACTTTATTTAGGAAGGCAGCAATAAAAAGAGGCACTTGTGGATAAGATGTTTGTGTTGGAAAGGTGTATCTCTGTGGGTGCATTATAGTAAGGGCAGGTGAAAAGAATTGGCCTTGCCATAGGGGTGTAACATGAATGTACTCACTCTGCCAATGTCAGGAAGTAAAAGACAGTGGGTACTGCTTGTGACACAGGGATAGGGGTCAGGCCAAACTAACTGTCAGCAGGGACAGGGGGAATGGGAAAGCCCATTAACTTGGAGGACTGGAGATGTTGCCAGGGCAACCAGGGGTGTGACAGACTGGAAGGAAAAAAGGCAACATAATGTATCCATTCCATCTGCACTGGGAGTGAAACTGCAAGGAAAGTAATATCCAAATACAGCTAGCAGGCAGAACTGCCAAGGAAAGGGGGTGGTGAAACAGAGAAGGCAGAAATGGGTATTTCTGTTCCATGACAAGTTTTATTGTGTATGTTCTGTCCACTGTCAAATACATAAATAACATTTTGATATTTTTGCACACCTACGTGAGTGAGTCCATTTTTGGGGCGTTTCTTAGACCCTCTCTGGTTTGGGGGGATCCCGCCCTCTTGTGTTGATTTGTTCCAATTTACACTCCAGAGGAGCACCATCCGAGGTCATTTGGGCACGGATTGATGTGTCTGTAATTCATTTATTTGACTTTCGGGTAGAAGTGCATTTCCGCTCTCTTTTTTTCATATAACTCCAGCATCTGATTGCACTGGATGAATTCATTTGTACAGGCTCCCTTGAAAATCCATAGACTGAAATTATTGGTAAAGATTAAACATTAAAGGGGGTCATTCGGAATGGAGGACAAAGGAACAATGATTTCCTGTGCAGAATGCATTGCAATCTAATTTTGCAGTGTGTGTTCTGGTGGTATAAGCATTGTCTGGTCATTGGCCAAATTTGGTTTGAGACCATGTGACGGGCTGGCCTGTTGGTGAGGTCAGAGAAACATACACACATAGATTTTGTGTTTAAACAAGCCCTCCGAGGGGGTTTATTTACAACACAAGGCAACATAAAATATTGGGTACACCGTCCCTTTAAGCCAAAACATAAAGCATAAAAGCAAAGCCTACTCCATCTTGGAGACTTACTAGACTGATAAGGCCCTAACTACCTGACTGGCTGGATAGTCCATTTACCAGTCTGAAACACAAAACAGTATCAGGGCGCAATATATATCAAAGTCTTATCTTAGTATGCTGGTCCGACATACTCTGGTTTCTCCAGGCAAAACGTTGGTTTGTGCAGGCTTGTCTGTTGTGCAGGGTTGTTGCTTCCCTGCTGTTCCCAGGTAGATCCCTCTGGGAACAGGAAGACTGGGTCCCTGCAGGCTTGGAGCTGTTTCTGGTGTTTGGGGTCACTGACCATCCTTCTGTGACCCTCCGTGTTTGTTGCATCAGGAACAGGGACTCTGACAGGTGCTCACTTCCTGCCTTTTAAACCCTGTTTAATCGGTTCATTTCACACACCTCGGGCCGCTCAGGTACCTGACACCAGTGTGTAGTTTCCTGATCCTTGCAGAGGGAGTTAACTCCTTCACTCCCTTACAGACCAGTTCTCAGCTCTATGCATTCTTAAGTATGTCACTGAAGGTATCTGCAATAAATGAAATTGCAACCTCAGGTGCGCTTCTAAATTTGGTGTACAACATTTTTAGCACAGGGAGATTAAGTTATTGCCAGGATTACTAAGAAAAGTAGTACATGCATGAAACTGCTCTCCATCAGGGAAAATAAGAGAATACTTCTGGTGTAGGATGTGCTTAATCGCTTGGGGGCCAGAGGGGCTGGCAATGTATTCTTTAACCTCCAGCAGGTTTGGTGATGTTCGTGATTATAGCAGGTAAGAAATAGGGGCAGTTTCAATGAGCTAAGTAGCCGTTATTATGTCATCAATGTGTATGTTTTCCATGGGATCACAAACTGAAGCGTATCAGACATTAGGACAGCACCGTGGGGCTGCTACAACCAAGCTTCATATCCGGGTCACCGCAAAGTGTCCAGGTATGTCATTGTCATGCCAATACTTTTGCTGTCTGCAGTAAGTCAAACTAAGACCCCTGCTGTACTTCAGGATGCATCCCCACATGGGGGGTCACTGCCTCAAAAATAAAGATGTTTGCAGCCAGATGGGCTGTAATGCAGTGCATTGCTAGCCCCTGGCAGGTAATAGGTTAACATGCTGCATGACTGTGCGTCGGGGTTCCCAAAGAGGTTTCATCTTAAAGAATTGTGACCCATAAGACATTTTGAGGGCCCTCCAACAATTATAGCTTTTGAGGCTACCCACTACACACCAATGGAAAAAACCCAGTGTGGGGAACTCTCCGTGAGTAATAAGTGTGGGTTAGATACTCTAGCAGTGGGGCGAGCAGTGCATAAAATTGTAGATTGTAAGCTCCTTGGGGCAGGGACCGCCTTACTATTGTCTCAGTGTGTCTTGATGATGTATGTGTGCTCTTTTGTCATCCAATGTTATTGTTCTCCCCCTCATATTGTACTGCGCCGCAGAATAGGTTTGCACCATTCCTATAAATAACAATAGTAAAAATCAGGCTCCCTGCATGAGAAATCCCTGGTGCTCCAGCCTCACGAGAAAATCTCCCAGAACGGCTGCGAGGCTTCCGAAATCCTGGGTAGACCAGGTGGAACTCCCCTGGCAGTCTATGTGTGAGTGCAGCTGTAGTGAGGGTCAGTATGCTCTATCTATCAATGTAATGCATGTCATTCAGTGTATATGCATGTATGTATGCACAGGGGAAATCATGTATGAGCCCTATTATAACATATTTTGTCCCTTATGGCCCTATAATGGGCCCCTACCATCTGTTTTCCCCTGTGGGCCCTTGATACCCCAGTTCAACACTGCAGATAGAATAAAGCGTGTGTGAATGGTGTCCCTTGTCAGACGGGGGGGGGGGGGGGGCGGGGGGGGGTTGGGAGGGCAGCCCCTATCGAGTGGGTGTGTGGCGGCCCTTGACAACCAGGGGGGTGAGGCGGGAGGGGGGGGGGTGAGGGGGGAAGGTGGGGTGAGGAGGGGAGAGTCAAGGCCTACTGCCTGAGGGAAGTTAAACAACCTGAAACTTTCAGTGCTTTTTTGGTGCACTTCAAGCAGAAATTCTCCCATTTTTGGAAAAAAAAATTGTACAGAATAGGAATGCTAAATTCCACTGGACAAAACAATGATATTCCTAATCCTGGGAACACCAAAAACACCCAGTTCCAGAGGTATTTACCTTTTTATGTGCTGGTAAAATTAGAAAAGTCAAACATGGGTGCCAGGTTTAGTCCAATATGGAGCTCCCAAGTCATGTTCTGATCATCATCTATTTTTTATATAAAATACACACCTCCATTTAAGAGGGTTTCGTAATACTGTTCATACAGTCAGTTTGAGAGCTACAAGTAAATACAGTTATTTTGTTACACATGAGAGAGACAGGAATAGCCAGAGTTATTATTTGTTCTTGTATAGCACTGCTAGTTTCACGTAGCGCTTTACAGCGACATTTTGCAGACAGTCCCTGCCCCGTGGAGCTTACAATCTATGTTTTTGGTGACTGAGGCACAGGAAGATAAAGTGACTTGCCCAAGGTCACAAGTAGCCGACACCGGGAATTGAACCAGGTTCCCCGGCTGCAAACTCTGTGCCAGAGTCAGTTACTCACTGAGCTGCTCCTTCTCATAATAATAATAATAATAATAATAATAATAATAATAATAATAATAATACATGGCTGTATTAAATGAACAAAGGTTGTACAGTACATTCAGTTTGCCGACATTTCAGGGACCGTTAGAGATATGATTATGGGCATAAGTAACATTTACAGACAGGATTAAATGTGTGTTAGAAGAGGTAGGATAAGCCTGCAATGTGTTGTTAGAAGAGGTCCTGCCACAAGGAGCTTACAATCTATAGGCAGGGTAAGTAGACATTGGGTGCAGGGGATAAAAGGGCTGGTGAGTTTCAGAGGCAATAGAGCAGCTGCAACATAACCACACGGCAGCAAACTGCGACACCCTTTGGCTACCATTGGGGTGACTGGGTTGTTATGGACCAGAGATTCTTTGGTAGAGATGGCGGCTTCCTATTGGTCCATGAGTGAGACTTCGATGAAAGCCAAATTGATTTCCCACAGGGAACCAGAAACAGCATAAAAAGATAAATATCTCAGGAACCTGGGACCCCCATAGCTAAGAATCGCTTGGTTCAGTTCCTGGGAGGCCACCAGTTCTGTAAGAAAAAGTTTAAAACGTGTTTCTGAGTAGGCGGGATTGCTGCTTTAACCAAAAGCCTGTTTCCTCTCCACGTTATACTAAAATCTATATATCCAGCCAATCAGTTGGCTAAGAGAAATCTCATTGTAATTCACATCTTATTACTGCCTGCAAGCTGGTAAGGGGCTGTGTCTTGTGCAAGGGGTGGTCAACTCAAGTCCTCAAGGGCCACCAACAGGTCAGGTTCTCCAGATATCCCTGTCTTAGTACAGGTGGGTCAGTCGAAGACTGAGCCGCTGATTGAGCCACCTGAGCTGAAGCAGGCACAGCCATAAACCTGCTCTGTTGGTAGCTCTTGTGGACTGGAGATGGCCACCCCTGGTCCTGTGTGTTTAAAATGTTATATTTCTGGTCGTGGCTATATATTCATATTACATATATCTATATTGCAGTTATTTTTACCTCATTTCAGCCAGGGTGGTATGCTAATGGATTAACCCTTTCCCAATAACAACACTGCTTTTCACGTCCATCAGTTCAAACTGATTTCTTGGCGCGACATGCCGGTCACGTGAGCGGTTCGCCCAATGAGGGCAAACCAGCTCCGGGACGTCACTGTCATGCCCATAGACATGACCACGGACAGCGCGCGCACCATGGCTAAAAACCGCACCTGCTTCAAGTGGGTGACGTCACGGCCGCGTACGCCTCTGCACGGGCGAAGGCACCATGGCCCCAGCCTTATGCTGCAGTGTATACTGTTGTGTATCGTTATACATTCCAACATCCTTCTCACTATAGAGAAAATCAATGTAGGGCATAGCCAAATCAGAACTCCATATAACGTCTGCCATATCCCCAGGTCAATAGGCTCGCCGGAAAGGGGGAGGGTGGGCGAGCTGGGAAAGTTGTCTAGGGGAGGAAGAGTCCTTACTGACCGCTGCAGGCCGGCCTTAGAGTCTGTGGGGCCCAAGGCCGCACGCTGGCAACGGGCCCCTCCGGTGGAAGTAATCAGTGGCGGATTGAATTTACCTGCTGACCTGGGTGATTCCTTGAAGAACGGGCCTCACATCACCATGTGACGTCACGGCGTCGTTTGAGGTCGACAAAGAGACGCTGCAGGAGGAGGGCCGCTCCAGAGAACGTAAGACCATCCTCACACCACTCACTCCAACACACTCACATCTTGGGGTGAGGAGCGGTCCTGCCGAGACGGGGACTCCCTAGCTTCCTCCTCCTGTCGGGCGGAAGTTAGACCCCGGACGATTATTGCAGGCGGTCAGGGAGCGTCTAAATATTTTTTGTCAATTGGAGAGAGGAGCCCTGAAGGCCCAAGGGGCAACCGCCTTGCTTGCCTAAAGTCCGTGCCTGTGTGGACAGCATGGGCCCAACTTCCCGCAACACCAACCCTCTTCTTCCCCCTCCCCCCCTCCCACTCCCGCAGTGAAATTATGGCGCAAAATACAGAAGGCTGGTGCGTGACAAACAAAAAAATACAATTTTAATTATTAGGAATCTTTCCCTTTTTTTTTTTACATCTGCCACAGAATAACCCCACAAAGGAAATACGCTGTGGGACTTCCACTGTAGCAGTGATCGAGGTTATTAGCGAATTCACCATGTAGGTCATTTTATTATTTAATAATATTACCTGTCAAGGAAAGGAAATTCCTGGACATTTTCAATGCCCCAAGTGCCTAATTCGATACACTTAGACTGGTGTAAAAGAAGCCAACCGTTTTTGTTTTTTTGCCTCTCACTAATTGTTTTTCAAGTTTTCCTGGGTTTTTAGAAAACTTGATATACCATCCTGATTGTGAATAAAGGAATTTGAGACATTTTGGTGCCATTATAGACAACGTATTTGTCATCATAACTCAGTGCCCAGGACACACTTGAACAAGAGTTAATTCTCAATGTGTTACTTCCTGGAAAAACATTTTTATGAATAAATAAACGTAATACTTTATGGTAAAAAGTATCCAAACAGAGGTTATCTTAAACAATCATTCACTTATTACTCTTACCTGAATCGGGGGGGGTCCTGCGGAGTTCATCTGTGGTTCCCCAATGTCTGTGTACCCCCCTTTTTCAAGAGCAGTGAGCTGATCGATATAGGGGTTCAGCCAACAGTCCTAGGTTAGCAATATGGCCACCGGGTCAGGATTTGGTCAGGCAGCCAATAGAAAAGCCTTGAAATCATCAGGAGATGACATGGCAGCTTTCTATTGGTGACCCCAGCCATGTGAGTAGAGCACGGATATACTTGCACTTTTTTTTTTTAATGTGTCTGAATCGGCACGAAAGAACTACAAATAGCTCCAAATATCTCCGGAACGCTTCAAAGTTATGGTGAGTAAATACTGTAAGTGACAAAACCGTCCACCAAAGATAAAAAAAAACATTTTTAATGAGCACATTCACGTCTCAGACAGGTCCCCACACCTGTCTCTCCCCATAGTTACTCAGCGTTGTATGTACAGAACGCAGGGGCGGAACTAGGCAGCGGTGGGCCCCGGTGTGTGTTTAAAAAAAATGGTCCCCCTCTCCACCGGCATTTCTAAACACCATCACCCCCCTCCCCCCCCCCCCCCCCACTCCGAGGTCCTACGTGTGGAGCGGGTGCGCTGGCGGCGATGGAGGGAGCTCACCCAGGTGGTGCATGCGGAAGTCGGGCCTGACTTCTTTTGCAGCCTAACTAATAGTGGCTTATCTCCTTTATGAAGCCTTTTGCCCTGCCAGGTCGCAGATCCAGACCCATTAGACTATGGGCCCAGGGGTCACAGCTGCACGCGTGCTGGAGCGTCTGGCGGCACGTACAACCCGTTTCAGCCGCAACCTGTGGTCTGCAGCTGTGCTTGCAGTGGAGAGCAGGAGATCTGACGGGGGGGGGGGGCGTGGCCATGACGTCACCCGGCTGGTTCGCCCTCATTGGCTGCACACAGGCAATCAACCAGACTCCACCTGACTGATTAGGACTTTTAGAAAAGCCTGATGTGAGAAACAGGAGAGACTGCGGGCATTTGCAAAGTCACGCCGCCCAATGCCTTGCTGCTGTGGATGCAAAGCATTGTGGGGAGCGACTTTGGAAGCTCCTGCTGCAATTGACAGCTATATAACTTATGGTAAGGGGCAGTTTGGGGCCTTACTAACGGGTAGATCTACAAAAGTCTGTCATTTTGCGCTAATAACGTGACGTTCCCAAACTTGAGAACGAACATTATTTTTCGTCTTTATAACGGTTATCCTCAAAGCTTATTCAATGCAAAAATAACGTCTGTTCATCAAAGTAGCAGCGCTATTAGTGGGGCGTTTCGTATCTCAGAGGCGCGTTTTTTAATACACTGCACATGCGCATTGGTCAAAATGTAACACTCGTTATTAACGTATGCGATAAAGACACATTACTTATGTCAATATTGACAAACGTTACATTTTTACACTTCTTAACTTTTGCAATTATTTATAGTGTCCTTCTTTCCTTTATTTTAATTGTACATACATAAAAATGTAATACTAATTATTGTTGAGGTATGTATGGGATATACATTATTGCACACCCATTCTTAATAAAGTTATTCTTACATTATATGCCATATTAGTTCACACAAACTAATGTGTTATTTATATTATGATGTCACGTGTATTACTGCTGTGAAGCGCTAAGTACATTAATTGCGCTATATAAATAAAGATTTACATACAAACATATCACTTTAATCACTAAAAACCATAAAACATGTTGTGATGTGTTTCCGACATTATGTGATCCCTAATATTTATGTATGACACATCTAACTTTTTGGAATGAAATGGTTAGGTCCTATATTCATGACATTGCTTTCAGGCTATTCCCAGAAAGAACTCAATGATAATCAGGGTGTGGATGTTGACAATGCCAGCTTTTGAACTAAATATGGCGGCGTTATTCCCGTGCGTTCTCACGTGAACGGCGGTCTGAGGATCTCCGTTGATAAGTAAACTGCTCGTTACCGTATGATTTGCCTATGAGTAAGCAAAAGATTCGTTAAAATTTGCCAATGCTATGTTTTTCAGGTGAATACAAGGTTATCGTAGCGCTAAGCACCTTTGGGGATACGTGTTATGGATATTGATATGTAAAATAGCGATAACGAATTTCTGACGATCTACCCCTATGTGTATGGACTTCACACAGGAACGCCCTATACTGGGATCCACCAATACATCATTTTTGGCGAACAGTTTGGAGATACCTCGTCACCAACCCCTGTTGGAAATCACTGTTGTCAGGGCCGGTGCAAGGGTATTTGGCGCCCTAGTAGACGAACCTTCAACCTTGTGCCCCCCCTCCCCCAATCCTTCCTCCCTCAACAATGAACTGTCTGATTATTTTTTTCCAATGTTATACCCACATTCTCTCCCAGCACTCTCCCCTAAATCTCTCTCCTCCCCCCATTCTCTCTCACCCTCCCTCCCCATCCTATCTCATGCTCATGCTCCCTCCTTAACTTCTCATCCTCCCTCCTCATCCTCTCACCCAGCCTTCTCATCCTATGAACCCTGCCTCCTCCTCTCACCACCCTCCTCATCCTCTCACCCCTCCTCATCCCCCTTCAACCTCTCATTCCCCCCTCCTCATCCTCTCTCACCCCCTCCTCATCCTCTCTCACCCCCCCTCCTCATCCTCTCTCACCCCCCTCCTCATCCTCTCTCACCCCCCACCCCCTCCTTATCTCACAATTTAAAATGTCCACCTGGCTTAAAAGCTGGCTGGCTACGGTCTTATGGTGGAGCAGACGAGGACCTGTGCTGGAGCAGCAACAGACACCGGAAGTCAGTGAAGACTTTTGAGTCGGACCGCTGGTGCGTGCTCCTCCCCGGGCCATCCTCCTACCCACTCCCACTGCCCTGCTCCACTTCCACCTCTGCCACCCTCCTCTCCCACTGCCCTGCTCCACTTCCACCTCTGCCACCCTCCTCTCCCACTGCCCTGCTCCACTTCCACCTCTGCCACCCTCCTCTCCCACCACCCTGCAATGCGACGACCACCCATCATCCTCTTCCGATCCCAGCGCCCCCCCAAAATGCACTGCCCTAGGCGACCGCCTATGTCGCCTAGTGTTTGCACCGGCCTTGACTGTTGTACATAAACCCCATAGCTCTGTATAAGCATCACCGAAATCACAGACTGAAATACACTGTTACAAAGTGTTTGCAAATATGTCTTACGTATTGATGCTAATAGACGCAAATTTAAAGTTGCAGTTCAGCTGTCCGGAAAATAATCTTTTGTAAATAATTTAACAGTCTAACTGGCTTCCCTAAACTAATCTAACCCTGCTAATAACAAAGGTTTAGCTTCTTATTTTACCAGGGAAAAAAAACTATTTAGTGTTACTTCTCGTTTTCAAGTATGCCCTAGGCACATAATAAAGTTGACGTTACAATTTACAGGTACAAACATGTTTCAAATGTCCAGTCTTCATTTATTTTAATTGCACATTAATGTAAATTAAATATCGATTAATATTGTTGAGGTATGCATGGACATACATTATTGTATACCCGTATTTTATATAGTCATTATGACATTATATACCATATTAGTTCACACAAACATATCATTGTAATCACTAAAAAAACATTTTTATCATCCATAATATATATCTTTGTATGACACGTAACTTTTTGTACTGAAAGGGTTAAGTCCTATACTCATTACATCGCATTAAGGCCATTCCCAGAAATAACGCGCAGATAATCAGGGTTTGGATGTGATTAAGGGCAGCTTTTGGAAGGTCCTAAATATCGTAGTGTTATTCACGTGACTAACATTAACGGTGGTCTGGGACCTCCTTTGTTAGGCAACCTACTCATTCCTATATGATTTGCATATGGATAAGCCAAACGTCCATTAAAATGTATCGATTCGTTATTTTTAAGGAACCTGCCAGGACATCGTCAGCTAAGCACCTTTGGGGATACGCGTTACGGATATCGAGCTGTTAAATTGAAATGAGCGCCCTTCTGGGGGTCTACCCTGTAATCTGGAAGCGGATTGGAGAGGTCCTGGTAAATAGTTCCTGCGCTGGGGTGATCGGTACGAGAAGGAAGAACGACCAGGTCCTTTATTTAACATGGGAACCATTAGCATTTTTTAGGGGGTCTCTGCACATAGAAGTGTTCATCAACCACGTGTTTTATTTAACCAGAGCCCACACTGTCCTTATCAGAGAGACAATAAAGATAAGGGGGTGGGAAGGGGCAAGTTGTTGTCTAGACAGTGGTAATACTGGACACATATGTCTCCGGTATTACCTACATTTTTTCACCGGACACACTGCTAAATTACCGGCCTGTCCGGTTCAAAACCGGACACCTGGAACCCCTTGCAAATAGTTTTAAAATGACTTACAGTTTACAATAAACGATCTGAAACACTAATAAATGATTTACATCTGGGGAGTTTTTTGGTGTGGTTTTTGGATTTTCTACCAAACTGATATTTATCGTGATATATATTGGTATTGCGATAAATTTCTTAATATCGTTATCGTGGTGAGATTTTAGTTATCGCCCAAGCCTAGGTCTGCTGGATTCAACACTGGGGCAAAACTATAGCATTACATTTCTCAAGCAATGAATTCCATATAGAGCATTACGTTTGTCCTTTATTCATTTATAATGCTGTTTCTTGCACTAGTTTTGTCCCAGTTTCAATGCCAGGATATTTTGAAAAATAAATCCCCAAATGTGTCCCAAGGTAAAATGTAATTTAGATAATAGCACAAGGAAGAGACCTTCCAATGGCCCACATCACGTGAGATTGGCTTTCTGGAACCAGAAAAGGGCATATTAATTGAATTAGTGACTCCTTCATGGGTATGACACCGCTGTTGGTAAAACAAACAGTGAGATTCATTCCAAACCAGCGAGACTCACAGAAAGTCAGCGAGAATGGGAAGATTTCATAGATTTCATGTTTCTTCACCTTGATATATGTTACAAGAACAGGAACATTCAACATTCTTGGTGAAGTTGTAGAGGAAACTAAGATGACCTTCTGAGGCCACCTATGATAGTCATCAGCTGCAAAAGTGTTGTATTAACAGTGCCAGGAAAAGTGCACTGTTTACTAAAGAAAATAATCTGTTTGCATTCAACTGGATTCTGTTATTTGATGAAACTTGTGCTGTGTGTGGCACCAGTATTGTCCAGCCAAGACGCATCATCATTTAACCCCCAATGTATGAAGACGTGTTGCACCTGGTTTTTTCCCAAATGCCCTAGCTCAAGATCCTGCAGGAGGGCTTAGAGAAGTCAGGGAAGAAACACACGTGTTACAATGTGACGTATTGAATGCTGTATCTTTTCCCGTCTTTCCTTAGAACCACATTCATTTACCAGCGCAACGCTATGTTAAATAGTATTACATTATTTGGGTTAACAATCTGTATCCAAGGTTGGAAGCTTGTTCAGAGCAGCAATCCAAGCTTCCTGTGTATTGCCATTTCTTTTATATGTGTCAGGATCTGTGATCCGCGATGCGCTCGGCGCACTCGTCACTTACGCCAACCCGTGATCGGGCTCCTTCTGTCATCCATGGCGCCTCTTCTCCTTCCCTTGGGACCAGCTGCCATGCTAGGCGCGTGCATCCCGCATGGAGGTTAATACTACTGTCTCCGGTCCCGCCTCCAGACTCCGCCTACGCGACAACATCATCAGTGAGCAGCGCGCACACGTGGGCGCGGTCAGCGCGTGCATGAGCCGCGTCATCTCTCCGCCTCTGGGATCCTTCCCACACCTGTCTCGGGCACAGTAACCTCCTTTCACACTTAGGTCCGTTTTAAGGCCTTCGTAGGCCCTAGGCACTTTTTATTTCTAGAGGCCTGTGTGTCCGATATTTTCACTAATTTTTATGCTAATTTCATCGTTTGCTTGTTTCTTTCGATACTAGCAATATTTGGCATCGATACTTTTGTTTCGATATTTAAAGGTATCAATACTTCGAAGGCATTTTAAATTAAAATTGGCTGTTTTCTCTTATTTTGTGATTTTTTTTGTTTAGGTATTTTTGCAAGTGAAATATTGTAGGCCCTAAAAGGTTCGTAGGCCCCAGGCACTGTGCCTAGACGGCCTAATGTATAAAGTGGCCCTGATCACACTCACTGTCTCTGACGCGCCTCCTCCAGCCTGTTACCTCATTGGTCTCTGTGTCCTATATATGCTCAGCCGGCCCACTGGCAAATCGGAAGCATAAACCTTCCTATGTGGGAAGTGTTCACTGCTACCCTTGCCTCCACAGTTTTGTCTTGTCCTAGGGGTTCCTAGTTCCTCTGTTTCTGATCTCGGCTATTCTTCTGGACTCCGCTCTTCTAAATTCCTGACCCCGGCTACCAAGGACGATCCGCACCTCTCCAAACCCGACCCCGGCAAAGTACCACGACGATCCGTATCTCTCCGATCCTGATCACGGCTAAGTACCTTCAACGATCCGCACCTCTCCAACCCCGAGTTTGGCAAGTATCTCTGACCATCCGTACCTCTCCAACACCGACCCGGCTACCTCGACCATTCTACACTCCAGACACGCCCACGCGGCTGTGGGTTGGTGTTATATATCAGTCCCCACCTCGGCCTTGCGGTCACGCCTTGTTTGTGGTGAGCACTCCGTTACAATATATTCCTAAATGGGGCACAACGTTCCCACCAGTCTTACCCCCGGGAGATACTGCATGTTCTTCCTTTTTTCCTGATAGGCGAATATCCTCTTAAGATTAATTAAATGACTGTTGTCCACCCATATGAATGACCAAATCTGGTGACTTTCACCATGACTGGTGAACTTCAACCCTAGCAGGCACGTCAACTGATTTTCTGTTATTTGTCGTCAGTTTCACCCATTTTAGGCATCAGCAGTCGCAAGGCAGGCCTTACCTTTGGCGGTGCCCAAGGCGGCATGCTGGCAGCGGGACCCCTCCTCCTGCAGTGTCACGGCGGATCGTGATGGTGCGTTGTCATGGTAACACGTCACCATGTCAATGCAACACTGCAGAAGGAAGGGCGCTCCATATAAGGTAAGACCCCCTGCGTGGGCACACACGCACAACCCCGCTCGCTACCTCTTACCTCCCCCAGCTATCGCTTAGCACACACAACCCCATTCCTACTTTGGGGTGAGTAGTGGTGCGGTCCTGGGCGTCTCCGAGACTCTCAAGCTCCTCCCTCTCCTGGCAGGCGAAATTTGGATCCCGGCGCTGACAGGAGGAGTGAGATGAGGGAGCGCGGGGTCCCTGTAAGCGCAGGGCCCAAGGCAACCACCCTGCTCGCCATGCCCTAAGGCCGGCCCTGCGCGGCGATGGAAATGTACTAATAACCATGAGTACTTTCCCATTCAAATCACATTTTTGGGGGTCCAGAAACCCATTTGTTCCTCGCAGGTTCCCATTTCTGTGATCGTGAACATTACAAAGATGGCAAATGCTCAATTTGCACAAAGTGGACGTGAGTAATGAGTTATGACGGGGGGGTGGGTAGGATTAAGGTAATATGTTTCGCTAATTTAAAATATATATATATATATATATATATATATATAAAAAAAAGAAAAAACACTCCTGTGCATAAAAGCTGCTATAGATTCATAAATCAAATATCCCAACTGATTCCTTTGTGCAAATTGTGCTTATTATTATAAATATACTCTTGTCCAAATAACTCATAATAAAACTGTAGCAATAAATACATGAATAAATATACAGTTCTAAATACTGCACAATGGCACACAATGAATACCCCTACACATATCACCATGAGAAAATTCATTGAGAACGTAAAAATGTGGGAATATACATTCATCCAGGAGCAGCTTGCCCGGGGTGCTTTGTAACTTTCAACAAAGGAAGCCTCAGAGAATATCCAACATTGAAACGTACTACAGTATAAAACAAAAAAGAACGGAGTACCCCACAGAGAAAAAAAAAGCCATTTTTAATAATATTCTTCAATGAAAGTATAAAGCCGCACTCCGTAGAGAAAAGACACATGCTTTGTACACAATGGACTGTGAGACACCTGAATGTGTCACACTACAATGTCCTCTACTGTCAGCAATCCAACGCGTTTCGCAAGCGATCTCGCTTCACGTGTGAGTGCAGTATTATACCCACTTGAAGAATATTATTTCGTTTGAATGGCTGTTTTCATTTGTTTTGTTACTTTAACAATTGTCACAAGCAGAAATGTTACAATTTTGATGACGAGGGGGGAAAAAAACACACATTTCTATTTGCTTTGAGACATAACATGACATTTATCAAAGTCTGTCTGCTGCAAATGAGATTTATTCGTGTGATAAATCTGTATTACTCCAGCTCATTGTTTGTTTCTCATTTTGCATCAATTTTGTGGACTTTGGGAAAGATTATCTTACCAGCCAAGTACTAAGTACAAGGGTCTTGGTAACTACCTAGAAGTAGGGTATGTGATGAGCTGTTTGTTACAGCAGCAATAGAAACATGGCTGGGTTATGTATTCACATTTCTTTGGTGCAATTCTAGGAGCAAAACTAAAATTATCCATATATGTTAAAGGGAAAAAAATCATTTATTTTTTTCTTTTTCTTTAATGGCTGGATTCACTACCAGTTACATAGGGGGATTAATCAAAGTCTAACCCCGCAAGACCAGTGCAACACGGGTAGGGGGAGAAGGGGAGGGGGAGAGGGGGGGAGGGAGGGGGATAGGGGTGCAAGGGGAGGGGGGGAGGGGTGTGTGGAGGGTTGAAGGGGAGTGGGGGAAGGGGGAGGGGGAGGACAGGGGCGAGGAGGGGAGAGGGAGGGGAGTGAGGGGGATGGAAGGGGAGGAGGCGGCGAGGGAGAGGTGAGTGTGGGATGGGGGAAAAGGCAGACCGGGGAGGGGGGCTGGCTGGCGCGAGGTTAGAGACTGCTCTATCTTTTGACGCTGAGTTACCTAGACAATAGTGCGCATCTCGACCCCGACAGCTCCGATGCGGAACCGTAAACAGTTTCTTCACCCTTTTGGTTGGTTTCTCTCCCCCAATGGGGGATCCCGGTTCGCTCCAATCAATAGGCCCCCAGCCCGTCCCGACATCGCTTCTAACTCTTGTTTTAAGCGGGTAGGAGGAAGGGGGAGGGGGGAGGGCCCTGAGAGTGGCGGTGCCCCAACGAAGGTGTGCTACTAGTGGGGGGGAGGTGGGAGCGGTGAGGTGAGGGGAGGGGGGGGGCAGGGAGAGGCAGAGTGTAGGGGGGGGATGCAGGGGGGGAAGGGGGGCGGGCGGCCGGAAGAGGGGCGGAAGGGGGGTGGGGTGGAAGGGGGTGGGGATGGGGGGGGAAGGGGGGGTGGGGGAGGGGGGGGAGGGCGGTGGGAAGGGGGGGTGGGAGGGGGGGGACGGGAGGATAGGGGGGAGCGGAGGACTGACGGGGAAGGGGTGAGGAGAGAGGGGGAGAGGGGAGCGATGAGAGGGGAGAGAGGGGGAGAGAAGGGGGAGAGCGGAAGTTGTTGAGGGGAGAGACGGGGGGAGAGAGGGGGGCAGGGGGGGGGAGAGGGCGTGTGAGGGGGGGCGCGAGAGCAGGGGAGAGAGCGGGAGCGGGGGAGAGGGAGGGGAAGGGGAGGGAGGGAGAGGAGCGGGAGGAGGGAGCGGGGGGAGAGGGGGAGGGGGGGAGAGAGGGGGAGGGGGGGGGCGAGAGGGGGGAGGGGGGAGGGGGAGGGGGCGAGGGGGAGGGGGGGAGGGGGGGAGGGAGGGGAGGGAGGGGGGAGGGAGGGGGAGGGTGGGAGGGAGGAGGGGGGGAGGGAGGGGGGGAGAGGGGGGGGGGTGGGGAGGGAGGGGGGGGGAGGGGGGGGAGGGGAGGGGGGGTGGGGAGGGGGGGGGAGGGAGGGGGGTGAGGGGGGGAGGGAGGGGGTTGGATGGGGGGGGAGAAAAGAAGGAGAAAAAGCACACGGCATGGGAGTTAATTTATCAGGTTCCCAGCTGCAAAACCAGTACAGTACACACGCTACAAACATAATCACCTGGGCTACCAAACAAAATAATAGCATTCCTTTGAATTGAATATTTCTTCTGTGACAAATCAGGTGCTTTTTTTTGTTTGTTTGTTACAAAAGCTTGGAATCAGGGATAATAATTATACTACTGCATGATATTTCACAGATAAATAACACTGACTTCAATGTGATTTGAACATTTGATGCTATTTTACGCACTATTTGTAGCAGCCACAATGTGCTACTTATCTAAGTCCCCCTGGTCCCAAATGGTGGCAAATAAAACAGCACCAGACTTAGGAAAGGTCCACATTTAACCGAGTTTATTGTTCTTGAATCCTGTGCTATTTTTCTGCACCGGGGGAAATACTGAGAAGCCCCTCTGTGCCCCCCCTATTCAGGTGGTCTGTGTATAAGAGCGGTGGGAGAGGTTGCAATGCACGGGGGAATGCCTGAGGATTTGGGCTGGGGGGGGGGAGATCACGTTGCTGCCGGATACACAGGGAACAGGTGCAGGGCGGAGCTGCAGAGAGACAGAGGGAGAGGAGGAGGGAGGCGGCAGAGCCCTCTCTATAAGGTGATGGGGGAATCCAGGGGAAGCTCATTAATATGGGAACATCTTTCCTGAGAGCTTCACTGCAGACTTCAAAAACAGCTCACACAAGCCAGGCACTTCCAATAGGCTCACAGGCAGAGGGAGGCACAGGAGCAGCTGTCCAGGTGAGCCAGGGTGACAGCATGGGGGCAAGGGCATTAACCATTTCTCTGACACTGAAAGGGTTAAAGGGGGAACTGGACCACATCACAAAAAACAAAAACAACAGCAGCACCTTTTTTTTTGCATCAACCTTTCATAAGAGTCAGCATCATCTGCATGGTGCCTAGTACTAGGAAGCAGCTGAGAGGAATGGGGGCAGGATAAGGTGGGTGTCATGCAGAATAAGGTATGCAGCTATTAAGTTACAAGTGGGTGAAGTTAGAAGGAGGGGTTGGAGTCAGCTTTGTTATGGAGAATACACTGATGTTACATTAGTTTAAAAAAAATGTTTTAAACGGGCGATATGTGGGAGTGATCTAGAGTATATCATAGAGAAAATTAAATATAAGAAGGAGGTAATATAATAATAGAAGAGAATGTATATGATATATATATATATTAGATACGATATATATATATAATATATATAGTATGAGATATGTTTATCGATAGATACAGAATAAATTACATTACAGCAAATATGGTATTATATATATATTAGGGTTAGAATTGTGTAATTGTTCAATTAATTCTTTACTAGGCCATGCCATGTTCGAAAATATAGAATATATTTCACATATGTGTGTAGTAGTTCGCTCCTGGCTATGTGTACATATCTGCTAGATGGTGTTATGCGTAGTAATATTCAGAATGTGCTTGGTCGAAAAATTTGCCTGAGTTTGCTATTATCTAAACTCCCTGTGCTGATATATTGACGCTGGATAGTCAGAGTGGAAAATGCCACAAGCATCAAATGCAAAACATGGTGTGCAAAATTGGGCCAATGGAAAATATGTCATCATAAACAAAAAAACCCCATACAAGAAGGCATTGGATTTTCTATTAGATTCGAATCAAAATCTGGTGCACTTACTGCTAATAATTGGTACCTTTTACCCTTTAATTATATGGGGCCTGAGTCAAGATGAAGCAGAAAGAGCACCTAAGCAAGCTAGATGTATTACTCGCGCGCGCACTATTCACCTCTGTTAACCCGCGCATTCATGTGGATAAAGGAGGTTGATATGGAAGAAAAACAAATGAAGTAGCTAACAGAAAAGGAGATTCATTAAACCTGAAATATCAAGACATGCGAGGGGCAAAGTAGTATTTCCATATCAACTGCGTCTATTGCAAAAGAGGTCTGTTTATTTCACGCGTAGTCTTATAATTCTCAGGTGGTTCTCTGGTCTGATCAATTGGCAAACATCATGCAATATTTCTCAACCATTTGATGCAAGCTTTTGCAACACAAAATACATAAGAGGAACTTGGCAGATCCTATTTCAATAACTCAAACGTACACACTCACTGACCGATCTGCACCTAACCCTCTTACCCCGCCCAGTGGGGCTGGCTACACATTGCAAAGCGTGCTTGGCTGCCTCTTGAAAAGGCCATCCCTTAAAAGAACCCAACTTCTTATAATAGAGGCACAGCATTGCTGAACGTAAGAATATAACACCATATACTGGATAAAATATAATAAAATAGATGTTCTTGTGTAGACGCTGCTAGTTTAAATAAGCGCTTTACAGCCAGACATTTTGCAGACGACCCCCCACGTACTGCCAGTGGAGGCAAATATTATTCTGATTTTGTGGACCTAGGCACAGCGCGAAGAATAACGGACTTTGCCACACAAGTACAAGTCGAGCAGCCGACACCGGAATTGTTCCCCACTGCTTCAAACTCTCAGCGCCAGGCTGTGTTTACTCACTGAGCCACTTCTTCATCCCATGTCCTTTTCTCTCATATAGTGGACATGTTAAATTTACTAGTTAGGATGCCATTTTACACGAGGGGTGACCCAGATGGTACAAATACTGGTCTTTGAAATGGGATTGCTCAGTTTAAGGCCATGGTGTCACTTGCTTTGTGGTGTCACTAAATTAGATTGTTAGCTTTTCAGGTCATGGAATAATTGTCTGCCTATGAACAAGAGTGGTTTCGCATCAAGTCATAGCAACTCATGTTATCGTTGTTCAATGTCTGGAGGAAATGTTTTTTCCATACTGTTTCCGCTCCTAAGATAGCTGTTTCATACAGCGCTGAATACTTGCTCCCAACACACTGAGTGCGTCCCATCATTATTTTACCTGACTTTAGTAAAACGATGCTTGAATTTGGCACCCGGGGACTTCCTAAGGCTTTGGGGAAAGCCTTCACTAACCGTTCTTTAAATGGATGGTGCTGAGATGTGTGTCCCTAATGGAAATCTATCCTTCTATTTATTGAAAACACCAGAGATAGCGCAGAGAAACTGTTCACTTGTTCCTCGTCAACAGTCACTCTGGTGCTGTTGAGATCAGAGTGTCATTGTACAGCTGTACTTTGCAACCCGAACAGGGATGATGTTGTGAGTAACCGCCTGCCCACAAAAGTATGGAAAAGGGGGATTGAGTTAATAGAAATATTGATGAAATAGCTAAAGCAAATTCACGTGTTTATCATTAGTGTGCATCATTCTCAACAGTGATTACATAGTAAACAACACTTTATTAATCAGTGACATACGCTCTGAAAAACAGGACAACTTTATATATAAGTGATCAACCAGTTTGTAGGGGTGGGTGATATGATGTAATTTGTACTTTTTTTGTTATTTGCAAACATTTCTAATCATAATGTCTATTATGTGATTGCAAAAAGGGGGGGAAAGTCCATCGACTACCCTATCATATTATCTTGGTGTCACACTAGATTAGGCATTACTTAAACCCATTGACACCATGCAGGGAAATATCTCTTAAAAACCTGACCTGTTGGTGGCCCTTGAGGGACTGGAGTTGTCCGCCCCCTGACCTGAAATGCAAGCAACCATTCACCCTGTCCTGCCATGCTTTATAATAATAGCAACCTTTACATCAAAAACCCGTAATTCTACATTATGACTTTAGTTGACACATTAAGGATCCCTCACGAAAGTGCCAGTATCCACTATCTAACGATTGAACAATCACATGTTTAGTGAAATAGACCATCCTTCAGAGTAGGCATTCCCTCCACTCCCAATATTTTCAAAATTGCTACACTATTCCTTGTATTTTATCATCCTTCTGTGTTGGTCTCGATGATTTGGTGCAAAATGGTAACTCTAAACTCCCTATGGATTGCTTTTATAAGAGTTCAGAAAAACAATGGTGATCAACTCAAAGTCACTAAAAAGTTCATCAAACATTAAAGTTATAACTTTTTGAAATTATATATTATTTCTAAAGATAAGGAAAACATTTGTTAAAAAGCCCACCTTTTCTGTTCTCTTGATTATAATGTGCATAAACCTTTTGTAAAGTCCAAAAATACTTATGCATAATGTTTAAAGCTGCAGAACAAGCAATATCCTACAATGTGTTTTTAATAAATCAGTTATGTACTACTGAGAAAAATTAATTGTAGCATTAAAAAAAAAACACTTCTGAATGACATTTGAATGTATATAAGTAACAAGCCTTTTTTGTTTCTATAGCAACCATTTACAAAGTCACAGATACTGCGTCAATACTGCTCTGCAGCCATTAGTGAACCACCAAACCGAATTGTCGACCGATCGATCGCACGGAGAAGAGATAAAGATCAATCGGCAACTTCGACTATATTTATTATTGTGTGGATTGTATTAATGCACATATTATAGGGATTTTTTTATTTATTATTATTTTTAAACGGCCGTAGGACTGCGGCTTTAACACATTTAGACTCTCTTGAAATCAGAATCTGTACCACTGCTCTTTCTAAGGCACTTCACCAAGGTCGTGTAAGGAATAACACATTTTGTGATTCACCTTCATGGCTGGCCCCGGTAACGGCAGATAGATAATCAGAGGCGTTTTGGCACAGGCAGTGAAGTGATAAGTGAGTGCGAAATATGTGATATGCATGAGATAGTGAAGTGAGCATCCTACGTCTT
This sequence comes from Ascaphus truei, assembly GCA_036426205.1. Classification (NCBI taxonomy): domain Eukaryota; kingdom Metazoa; phylum Chordata; class Amphibia; order Anura; family Ascaphidae; genus Ascaphus; species Ascaphus truei. The sequence goes on from CM071571.1 coordinate 11,108,473, forward strand.
GCGTTATGTGATGGGGTTGATGTCTGAAATAAATGAAAGTCAAACAGCAAAGTTATGTTTAGGTTGTGCAACGCGGCGAGCGTATGCCGGACGTGCCAACACACTCACGCTGCCAAAAACAGAGTCGCGTCCAATATATTCCGCTGCTGGATTCTAGAGGTTATATCCATTTATGCTGAAGGATGTTGTGTGGGAGTAGAAATGTAGATAGAGGGCCTATTCTATACAGTATCTGATGTGGTCACTGGGATATTTCAGCCCAAAATAGCCACATTGGACTATATAGAATTACCGCAATAGAGATAATTCCAATCTGGGTGAAATGTTGGCGTTTCGTAGAGAGATAACGTACAATGTAACCACTCAAGTGCCAGAGCGGTACAGGACATTTGGATGTGTGTATGCGTACAATTCTAGCCGCAGCAAAGTACTCACGGATGAGCAGCCATAATTGCGTATCTCCAGAACACGGTCAGTTTGCAGCCAGGGTAAAGCCCTAACCTATCCTCTAAACCTACCTACTCGTCCCACTAATACCAACGCTACGTCAGCCTAAACCCTTATCTTAAAACCCTTGACCATAATCCCCTAAACACTAAAGGATAACTGTCCAAACTTAAACACACGAAAAAAACAATCCAATACTATAACCCCCACTACCCTACACACAGTCCAACTATGAAAAACCCCAATTAAATGAAACTATGACACGTATGAAAGCAAAAAACGAGCGGCGGAAAGACACTGTCAAAGCGAGTTGCAAAACGATCCGGTGAAAAATATGAGACTGGTCACCCGGAGAGCCCCCCCCCCAAGAGATAATTAAGACAGCAGTAACGTCCCATTCCATGCAAGAGGCCGCATAAGCTGCATGGTCTACAAGAAAAAGAAAAAACCAAAAAAAAGACAAAACACCAAAACCCTAAGAAAAAAAATAAACCAAAAACATGTAGCGCACTGCAAAAGGTCGCGATCAACCCCGGGGACGAGGTGCCTATCAAGCATTGAGAGACAATGGAGTTATAGCTTAAAGCAGCAATTCCGAGCCACTAAACAGAATATATATAAATCTATCTTCTCTACAGGGCTCGAAAAAAAACTGCACTCAGACCACCGCATGCCACGGGCACAAACAAAGACGAAGCATTTGGCTGCTAGTCGATGAGTACCTGCACCAGGGGTACCAAGGGATGGGCGAAGATATTCGTCTTCTCCAACATGCAAAAATTGCTAATTGTTTCCTCACCTAGCAGGATTCACTCACAAAATGGTACACCCGGCAGGCAGAAAACTGACGACCGTGTTGCCATGAGCAACGGGGCGGGTTGCTGGCGCCAGGTTGTGGGCGTCCGTTTTGATAGTCCCTGTTGCCATGGCAAAACGCGCGCATTTATCTGCCCACTGCCGATTTATTTTGGGGACCCGCAGGGGAACGTTAAAAGTTAGCCCCAGGGAAAAAGATGGAGATTGCCGCACGCTGAGCGCCGGACCTCGCTGGACCAGCCTAGGTAAGAGTTGTGAGGGGGGGGGGGTTACGTTCAGGTCAGGGATTGTCTTGGGGGGGGAGAGGGGGGCAGGCAGGGCAGTTACCTTGGGGGGTTGGTGGTGGGTTGTTTGCTCCAGTATATGTCATGCTTTTACTGAACCAGGGGATCTACTCAGAGACTAACGGGAGATACACTGTAACATGGGAGGTCAACCGCGACAAATTGAAGAAAACATCTACAGGCATGCCGAACGTCGGGGCATCTGCGGGCCTGGCTTCGAACGAGCGATAGGAAAGCTGGTGTTGTGGCTTTCTGTAGGTGACCCAGCGGCCATATTTGTAGTCCCGTGCCATATTTGGTCAGATTCTTGTGTCAAAAACACAAAAGAAATAACAAAGTATTTCCAGAACCAGGCCAGGTTAAAAAAGCAAAGCAATGTATTCCATAAAGGCAGAGAAATGTATGCTTTTTAGATGCCAGTTACTGTTGATAACACCATTACTGTAGTGTGTTCGTATTAAGTGCTTCCATCCTCTCACAAAGTTGCAGCTCTATGTGGCCTATCGCAATCACATCTATTTTGCAACTCAGTCATTCGTACAATATGGTCATTGTAAGCTATGAGGCTGTGAGAGCTGTTGTGCTTGATCACACTCTACCTGTTCAGTACTACATGTTATGGGCTACATTACAAAGATATACTAAGGCAGTTCTCTAGATGGAAGTGCACCTTCTACAGCCACTATGGACGTTAAAACGGGACAGTTCCACCCTTTTGCGTATGTTTAACTAAACGTGATTATGATTGTTTGAAGATAGTGTTTTTAAATTTTTCACTATCTGTTTCGTAAAGGCAACACACAGTCTGCATTTTAAGCTCTACAACCACCCGTTTTCACCCAATACCTCGCCCACAGATTTGTTTCAACATCACACCACTAAAAATAATCCACTATAATAACACTCGTACTTAATAATCCACCCCTAACAATATCTCTCTATTACCGCATAATAATACTATAGCGTAACTTATGCTAATGATGTATAGTGATAAAATAATATAATATAGAGAGATATATTAGATATAATGTAGCTGAATATACATAAGTAGAAAAAAAGACCCACCCCCCCCCCCCCACCCGTTATTCCGCAATAATTTCCCTCCTCCGAGCTTAACATCGATCCGGATAGTAATTGCAAGATCAAGCTTTTTGACGTCTCTAATATACTCGAAAAGCTCGCACAATATAAAAAGCCATTCTCGTCGCCACAGACACGGTATATACCATCTATTTATGTTTTATTATATATATATATATATCATATATATTATTTTTTTAAACTGACGTATTTTTTTTTTCTGTCTGTATTCCCTACAAGGAAGGCCGGCCCAACACGCCGTATAATTAAAATATACGCAGCCTCGCAAAGGCACAATAAGGACCCCCTTTCACTCCTCGTTAGGGGTAAGTTTAATGCCCATATAAATCCACATGCCACTAGTGCCATCATACCGGGCACCATTGGCGCGACAACACCTAGGACGCCTGTATGAAGAGGAGAAAGTGTTGGCAAACTAGGCGTGTTACCCATCCGTGGACAGCATGTATGAGTTGACAGTGATTCCGGTCTTTGTAATAAATAAAATATTAAATTAAAAAAGGCAAGAAACCGCTATAGAATAAAATAAGGTTGTTGGCTAATGTGCTGTAAGCGCTTCATTGCAGGGTAGCTCGCAAACAACAGGTGCTTAAGCCATTGCCTATGAAACAGCGAACAACCTTGTCCCCACAAAAAACTCAGAAAGTACAAAGAGTGTACGGAATATCAGCGACACTCAGCATTGAAGAAATAAAGCAGCAGCGCCAACTCATAACTATAACGAAAGATGCGTTGAGGGCCCTACATTACTAGCGCAGTGCTATCTGGAAAACATAGTTTATTGAGCACTACCGATAATGGGACCTATAAAGCGTGTCTTCACCGAGAGCGACACCAAAAAGGTCAATAGGTCTATATACTAGATGCATACTATAACGTGTCAACTTCAATATGGTGATATAAGTAACAGGCAAAAGACCGAATAACACGTGCAAATTTCGCCCGAAAAAAAAACCAAAAATAATCCCGGCAGGTACAATATAGCGAAGTCCGCGCAAGATTCAAACGGCACATATCACCTAATCGAGTAGTGCAAATATAATCCAACCACGTAAAAACTGACCTGATCGAAATTATGCATCTGCCCGTGCTATCTAAAACGTTCTCAGAATAATTGGTTGCTTGAAGTATAAGCTACACCTCCGCAGTAAGAGCATATACCGAAACACATCATGAACATCGTAAATTAAGAAAAGTATATGGCGCGAGACCAGGTGAGAGGAGAAGTGCCACTTACAATGATGGATATTTTGTTTTTTGTACCTGGGCACCCACCCTCACCCACTCCAATTATGACGAACAAAAGTAAATATCTCCCGATTGACATGATGTAACCGATTTCCCACAAACTGACCTCGTCTTTACCAGAGAATATACTCCTTCTACTTTTTTATTTTCTTCTGTAAGAAACATCATTTACATCTTTCACATGGCGGAGACTATTTTAGTACAGACAAAAGAGTCCTCCCTAGACGCTGATAGATGATATAGGCTAAACTACTTTATTCCCTTACAAAGAGAAGGCAGCATCTCCAGTCAAATGGAATCCGCTGCTGATAAAACCATTCTTTATCCTACCCCCCAATCCCGACACAATTGACGCGGAATTGCATATCACAGAGGCATAATACACAGAAACGGCAGACCTGTTCGGGACAGGAATGAGTAGCAGAGGCAAAATATAGCAAAGGTGAGGCCCGTCCGAGCGGCGGGTCTGAGGATGTTAAGATGACAATTAAATGCCCAAAATGGCTAGGATTAATTATACCACCTTATTATCCCTCTGCTCAGCAGAAGGGATTGTAAAACCATTAAGACCCAATAATGCTTCCAGAGAGGCAAGGGCGATAGGGGAGGGGCGCAGCAACCTAGCGTAGTCGCTAGGAGAGAGGCCAAAGAGGAAGCGGAGAATCCGTTTTCCGCTATGTTTTCTGCATTTATCGCCCGCTACAATCGTTTTGAACGCGGTTATTTGTCTGTAAGAAAGTCGGCCGAGCGCGGTTGGAGTGCAGCGATATTCTTACAATCACGCAGGGGCCACCTTCCATACAAAATACCGCCACAATTGGGATATCAACCGTCTGACGGATTTGATTTGATCAAAATGTCAGCCGGATCCCAGCCATACCGTTGGCGAAGTCTTAAGAGTCAACAACGGTGACGCCGATTCTACGACAAACCATCACCGGATTGTAGCGGTACTGCCGCGGAGTGTAAATGGCAAAATCATTCAAAAATCGCAAACCACGAATCGCCCTTTCCAGATTGACCATAACCGCGTGATGCCTAAGAAATCCGACCAGACCTAAACAGGAACCAGCCGCACCGAATCCACGCTATGCGGAAAAACATCTAACGGCCCCAAGATATAAGCGCCTATCTCTAGTCACATCCAACTCCGTCGTCAAGCGGCACACAATGAAGTGTCAAGGATATTCCCTGCTTACAGCACCACACATAGCATTGAGTCATTACTATTAGGTGAGTGCCAGCCACATTGACGGACTGGAGATTGACTACCTTTCACGTATATGGCATAGTATACTCCGCTCCCAGATACCTTTCTATTCTATGCCGATTTTGATGCATCTAAATGTTTCCAAAAAAATTTGTATTTTTATATCGCTTCACGCGTAACTGTCTTATTATGTCAAACGGACGCACACACAACCCATCCGAAAGAGAAGCTTTTTTTTTTTCAGGGGTAGCACGAACTTTAACAAACAACCAAGGCGAGACCAGGGAAACCTATGAGGAGTACGGCAGTTGACGCATTCCATGAAGGTGATTTGTTTAATCACAAAAAAAAAGACACAATAGAATGTGAAGAGGAGAAATTATAATGTTCTGCACATATTAAATGTATTATCTCTAGTATATAATTCTACATTTGATTTCCCGCTCTCCAGATGCCGGCGGATATGATCTTCCTCCTCTCACAATCGAGAATATTCGAGGACACCTATGGATATCATCACTCGAAGAATCCACCATTCTGGAACGGTTATAAAGGGACCACCTACAAGATAATACGAATAAAGACCTAACATCAAATAAAAGGAGTATAGTTCTTGTTATAATTCCACTATGTACAAACTGCCTGATCGTGCTATTATACATACTATCATCATCATCATCATCATATCCAATCATCATCTTCAAGCCCTTGTAGAATCCATGCTTAGATGAAGCCCCACCCCAATGACTTAGCCAAGTATTACGCGTTGGAATGTTCTTACACTACATTCTCAATTGTGTATCGCCACTTTTTTACAATTTTCTGATTTCATATGCCCATCTAATTTTGGTGTTGTCTTGGTTCTTTCGATTTCCCTGGGATCCACTGAGGTACTCAGTCTACGTGCTCAACGATCGGTCATTTTTTTCTTCTTGAGCAATATATCGAGTCCCACGCCATTTTGAATCTAACACATGCGGCCAAAGTACAGACTTTTATTGTATGGAAACCCATTATTTTTTTTTCTGTTCCTTCTGTAAAACCAAAAACATCTCTCCATAACTTCTAAGAGAAGAAGCCACCCTCTTAATGATACATCCTGTCCCGTACATACCAACTGGGATCGGTGCCGTCACCCTTCTGTCCAAACTCCTAATTTACACTCTCTCTCTCTCTCTCTCTCTCTCTCTCTCTCTCTCTCTCTCTCTCCTTTGAGAGGTACCGTTTTGTTTTCCTGATCTAACATAGCAATACATTTTTCTCACTTCGTAATGAACTTTTCAGAGCTCTTATCTGTATCAGTTGCTGCATTCATTTTCCATTGTCTTAGTATCAAGTAGCGGTGTTATCCCTATTCTCTCATTCATTAAATAAAGATATCAGACCTGTGTCATATCAGCGGTGTTATCACCTTTTGTCTCCCACGCCCGAATCTGTATTATCTCCAGAAACACAATTGCTGTATTTAAGGGTTATTTTTTGTTTTATTGCATTATCAAAATAATTATTGCTTTTACATCAACATTTTCCGTTTTCTCCACCGTCTTATACGGTGCCATTTGCTTAATATTCGCATCGACACTTTCATTTATGGCAGGGGGCGCAATCTTTTTTTCCCTGTGCCCCCCTGCTGGCTTTCCCCCTCTCCTCGCGCCCCCCCTCCCCGATACCTTGATTCAGACGTCCTGGCGTCATGTCACGTTGTCATGGCAACGTGACGTAACATGACCCCGCAGCGTCATTTGACGTCGCATTGCCATGGCGACGCGTCACCAGGAGCATCTGAATCAAGGTAAGTACGGTTTACAGAGGCCCCGCAGCTCCCCCAGCATTAATTTAAATGCATTCGGGAAGCGTGTGGGGGGCCTCTGTAAACCCCGCGCCCTCCGCAGCGAATCACGCGCCCCCCACTTTGCGCACCGCTGATTTAGGGCATCTGCCTTTCTTGCAATTATAATTATAATGTACCGTTTGATTATGTGTTAACTTGTATGTATTTTATGTTTTGTTCTTGTCCTTACCCTCAAATTGTACTGCACTGCGGAATATGTTGGTGTCATAAAAGATAATAATAATATAATGCTACAATTTTTGTACCAGCAATGATACTAACTAATGGGCTGCAACAGACCCTGGACTTTGCCCAGCCTAGCAAACCATGCGGTTTTTCGCTGAACTGTAGATATAACACAATGGATCACATCCAAGTCGTACAAGAAGTTATTTGCCCAAGTATGAACATGCTCTACGACTCGGTGTAAGATTACTAGATTATGACAAAGTATTTGATTCCATCTACACCGCCGCTGTTTTTTTTAAATGCATTAAGGAGGCAAAGTGTTAAAGAAGCGTACTTTGATTATTATAAGGAACGTTCACGTAAATGTTACATCAACCATTAAATTACATGAAGATCTTTGCTGATCCTTAACTTGCTTGTGAGTGTGGCAGGAATACACCATGGGACCAAAGCTTTTCACAGCAACACTTGAAGAATTGTTAAAGACATTGAACTGGTATGAAAAAGTTAACCCAAATCAGCTGTGAGTTACTTGAGTCGCCTCTGATTTGCAGACAACATTGTTATTTTTGCCACAAGTCCAGAAGACCTCCAGCAACCAATGGGAGAGCTCGTCAAAGCAAAGTAAGAACGTGGCCTCCGTATGAATCTCGGCAAGACCAAAGTGATGTTCAGAAAAGGTGTTCACTCTACAAAGATGAAAATAAATGGCCTATAACTAGAAGTCGAAGACTAACTCTACCTTGGGCGGCAAGTTTCAATGGATGGGAACCTTTTGAGTAAAATCAATGGGAGAATGAAGATGGGATGAAGTGTATTTGGAAGAAAGAAGACAACCTTTCAAGGGAACGTTCCACTGTCAAGAGGAAAGTGTTTGACCAGTGTATTCTGTCCGTGCTCACGTATGGGTGGGAAACTTGGACCCTTGATGCAAAGATAATTCACAAATTTCAGACCAACTCAAAGAAGTATGGAGAGAGGTATGCTGGGATATTCCTCGAAGAGACAGGGATGAAATGATGAAAGTTGTTGGCGCATCGTGTAGAAGAGCGGCTTGCAACCACAGTACCTGGAAGATCCATGGAGAGGACAGTCCAGCAGTGTATCGAAAAGGGCTGAAAATTATATATGTATATACAAATGGTATGTCTATATATGTGTATTATATGATACAGAAGTGGCCAGCCATACTGTCCCCAGAAGAAAAGCAAAACGTTGCGGCTCAAGGCAGAGTACAAGCCGCGATTTCCTGAGGGGGGTCAGTTCTGCCGAATGGGACCCTCCACGGAGAAATTCTCATTGCTGGGGGAAGCCGCAGGATCGGCAGAATTTACGTGGGTCACTGATGGGCCAGTCCACTTTTTGGCTCCCTCTCTCCATCCCCACCCCCTCGTCCGAACCTTCCTACACGCCCCATAGAACCTCTGCTCTATAGAACCTCCCACGATTGCCTAGAATAATTTTTTCCTTCATTCATTGCTTTAACATTGTTTATCATTTATTTCGTAGTGATCATCAGTGTTAAAGCAACGCTGACTAAGGCTACATAATAAAAACAATTGCTTTAAATTGCAATATATTCATTTCTCCTTCCTGGGGCTGGTGTCCAGAATATAAAATGAACACACACGCATTACATGCATAATATACCCACCCAAGATCCTTTCTGGTATTAAGCTGCTACTGCTGAAGCCTGCCCTTTAACTCGAAGGCGCATATGATTTCTTTAATACTTCAAAGATTTTTTCCATTGCATAGAAAGAGCCCAAAATATCTGCCGAAATAATCCAACAATTTCTAAAAACAAAGTTCATGCTGGGACAAATAAAAGGCTTTTTCTTTCACATCTTCCTCCGCAGAAACGTGTTTTGGGGGAGGGTTGTAGGGATATTGTACAGCGACGCTTTGCATTTTGGCCCCTTGCCTTCTCACTGTTTTATTGTCTATTTTGGCTGAACTCGCAGCTCTGAGCCCTTTGCCAAGAAACGGGGAGGGGGGCAGGGGGGCAGGGGGAGGGGGAGGGGAAATATGTTGGGTCCTTTAAGGATACTGGAAAATGAAGCCAGTTTCGGAATTGGCCACGTCCTGCTAAGCCAGCTAAAGTCTCTCTGCGGAGCAAAGACTTTCCTTCCTGTTCTTTTGTGGACTCCAAGTGGGAAGCAAACAATATTTTGCTCACGTCCAAGAAAGAAAGAGAAGACGTCGGAGTTGCACTATGTTAGCTAGATGTCAGATGTCACATTTTTTTCACACTTTGCTATGTAAAAAAAATGTATATTCCCTTTTCAGTACCAGTGGGACCTAAATACAGTATAGTAGGTCTGATATCTTTGTTTAATCAATGCGAGTATACAGTATCAGCACTCCGACCGTATTTGTGTCAATATACTGTACACATAAATATTTGTGTGTGTGTGTGTGTATTTGTGCAGTAAATAATTCAGCGTTAAATAAATGTGTTAGAAAAAGCATTTATCCTTTCCCAGTGTGTATTCCAGCCTCATTCCTAATAGTTTCATAATTACTTTATGAAGTTTCTGTCTGATCCTAATAAAAAGGTGCAGGAAGTCAATCTCTCTGTTCCTTCACATAAAGCCATATATATGTAACGGGTTTTCCCCCACCCAATCGCAGATATTGTGTAGGTGCAAGGAACATATATTGTTACTCAGGTGTGGTGCGTAACCTGTTGGCTCACAGGAGGGCTGAGCTTCCGCCACGGGGAACCTGGGGAAATTACACTAAGGGTGATCACTTACAACGATGCAGCGCCTCCACGTGCGATGGCTCCCACCAGAGGGGGAGTGGTTCCTCGCAGGACAATATATCACATTGCAAACGGTGAGGTAAATAACTTAAGGACTTACTAACATGCAAACAACATATCATTCAATACCTTTATATAACCTGTGTCCATCTCTAGAGGAACACCTACGCATCGCGCAGGACGCTTCCCCAACACCAGGTGATCCCACCCAGTGTCCAAAGAACCCCACCCAATGTCCCGCACTCTTGCAGAGAGAGTCAATGGGTGACTGCGCAGTCACTATTAACTAAGGGCCCGTTGGTGCACTTGTGTATAGATAGTACCCTGCCGAGCACTCCGGTGCCGGGTCAGCAACATCTTTCTCAAAGGGTCAGACGTGTTATGAATCCGTTCTGATCCTCCAACCGAAACTCCTTGCTGCGGACCGCAGGGGCGTCCTATTCGTACGAAAGTCTCTGCGAACCCCAACGTGGGTCCAAACCGCTCCCACAGGAAACAGCAGCAGCCGCTGTGTCCATATCTATATAGTGGTACTAACCTGACCGGAACCCTAACCTAGGGCCTGTCCCTGTAGTACAGCAACCTGGCGTGGCTTGGGGAACTCCATGGCCGGTAGTGGTAATGACCTGTCCCACCCCTAACTACCCATCCCTCGCCTCAGCTACTATCAACTAGTCCAGCGCCTACAGCAGCAAGCTGTAGCTCACTGGCAGGCTGCAGCCAACGTGACTGCGCACAAGGTGCCTGTCTGTAGACCTCACAGCCAACTAACCGCCGTGACTCTGCCAAGGCAGCACTAACACAAGGCAGCGTCCCTATCTTGGGGCCTCCCTAAGCATTTACCCACTAAAATAGGGGAGTTGGGCCTACCTGGGGTTGTAGGTACCTATATGGGGCAGGAGCTACACTAGCTCCCCGCACCCTTCCTTCCTCACAGCTCCTGACCTCCACTCACTTAACTGATCACTATCAGCGTATGCAGCAACACCCTGCAACTTAACACTAAGTCTGCTGCTGGCCTTTCTTTCCTTTATTTCCCCCAGCTCCCACTAATGCAGTGACAGGGTCCCTAACCTGAGGGCTGTCCCTGGCAACACTCACTTTACTGGGAGCTAGCTATCTGGGGCCTGGGGGTGCGTCCTAGTACAGGGAGTCCCTGACTCCTGTACCCTACCTCCTTCCCTGGGCTGCTCCGGTATCTGACTGCTAACGTGGGCTCAGCGCGCGTAAATGTATCTCTTTGCCTGCCTGGCCTTCCTAAGCCCTATTGGCTCCCTGGTGGGGCACATGGGGCATACAGAGCCTCAGGGGCCCACGGTGTAGTCACCTCTCTAGGGCCCTCCCTAATAGGCTCTGGCTTCGCGGGCTTTTCTGCCTCTTCCCTGCGCAGGCGCGAACTATAGGGGGCTGCCTTGACTCCCTCGCGCTACCTCTCGCCAGCCGCCGGGCCCGTAGCAACGCGATCGCGGCCCTAGCGACGGCCCGATCGCATCCCCGGCAACCGGCATGCACTAAGGAGCAACGCGCTACTCCCCGCTCCAGCCCTACAATCGCGCGACCACTGCGCCTGCGCGAACTAACGCGCAATGGTGGCGCCATAACCGCCCGGCTCCGAGAGTGCCGGGATTCCCGTGATGCGCGTGCGGCCCTGGCAACCGGCCGCACGCGTCCCCAGCAACCCCCGAGCCGGGACCTGACCGCCCTCACCTCCCGTATCGCCCGATGGGGCCGCCATTGGACTCGGCGGCACCCGCGATCTCTGGGAAGGTGAGGGGGGTGCTGATACTGCTGGGAGACCTGGCTACACACTCCCCCTGGTGAAAAATCCAACGTCCTCGCTTGGAGAACGCCATACCCTGACATAAGGTTACACAATAAAAAATTGCATGTCATAATTGGTACACTTAGCAGGTCGACTTTACACCTCAGATTACATGGTACATCCCACACTATACCCGAGACTAGCTGAGACCATATGTGGGGTGCCCCTAACTGATCATATGGGGGTACCTCACTTTTGCGTTCGTGAGCCTCCCGCAGAAAATTCTCTTGAAGAGCACCTTCTGGGGTGCCAGTTACCGGTTCCTCGCTACTTCCTCCCCCTGGTGGAAGGAATAGCACAGTGTCCTTTAACCAGGCCTTTACCCGGCCATCCGCGGCAGGTACGCGGTAGACCAGGAGGCCAGGACCTTTTCCGCGGTCCACTACGTGGTGAATGGAGCGCTCCTTTTTGGACTCTAAGGAGAAAATTTTCACTAACTCCTTCGCTACACAGTCCTGGTCCCTACCGACTGGCAAGGCTTCCACTGGGAAGCTAGAAATGAACAACGTCTCTTTTCTCACAGTCCCTGTTTCACTTGACAGGGGGTAAAGGGTAGCTACCTTACCACTGCGGTGATTCACGGTGGCCAACAGGTCCTCGGGGACGCTGTCAGTTCCCACCTTGGCTATCTCAGGACCTGCCCCCGGCACTTCTGGGGCAGTCCACTTACTGGCTTGAACTTCGGGAGCGTTGGATCCCAGTCCTGGGACCACTTGCGTTGGAGCACACGGGCTCACCCCCAACACCCCGGGGGCAGTCGACTCACCCTTGTCGTCTGTAGGTACTGGCCCCAAGCCTAGGACCGATGGTACCTCTGTAGTAGGTCGGACTGACCATGGTAGGGCACACGGGCCCACAGCAGGGTCCGCAACATCGGGACACACTTCCTCTAGGGCACACAGGCCCACAGCAGGCTCTGCATTCGCCGAGATAGTGTGTTCATTGGTGTCACTAAAGTGGTCCGCCGGCAGGCGCATCACCACTAGTGACGGGTCGCTGGATTCACTAGAAGAAGGTGGGGGTATATACACCTTACCCTGTGATTCCTCCGTTTCACTGCTGGGGTGGTTCGCCGGTAGGCGCATCGCCAACGATGGGACTTCAACCTTGTCCGCTGGCAACATCACGATCGGATCCTCCGCCAACGTGTTGCTCGGCTCCGTAACTGGCTGATCTGGGTCCCGTGGTTCCTGCTCTGGAACCGGGTCTAAAATGTTCACTGGGGCGCACTGGCCCTCCGAAATGTCTATGAGAGGGGTAGATGGGTTAGCTATACTGCCCGGCTCCTTGTTCTCGGTTGGTTTGGCAGGCTGGGGTACAATAGGCTTCAATAGCCACCGACCGCAGCAGTCACAGCGGGACCACCATGTCAATGTCTCTCTAGAACAGCCGCACGTGGGGCTAAAACACTGTATGCCCATTTCTCCTTCCACCTCGATGGTCCTGAAGTCGAGGGGTCCCCGAGCCACGTCGGCTCCCTGAGCGTGGGCTTCTTGCAGGCAGGAGCACATGAAGACAAGAGAATCTACTCCGGACGTGCGCCAGGCCACATACACATTGGGGTGTATGTCCCGACAGTCTTTCTCTTCCTCATTCATCATCTCATCCTCAGAGGGAGGATAATCCGGTTCCGCATCACCGTCTTTCTGACGAAGACTGTAGTACCGCTTCATCAATTGTCCCATGTCCTCTGCTGGTTCTGCAAACTGGGGCACAATAGGCTTCAACAACCGGGCACTTTCTACAAGGGAGTGGGTCTGGCTCTGCACTGACTCACTCGCATTGCAGGGGCGGGGCTTAGGGTTTCCCGCCAGTCCCGGACAGATTGTTGCAATACTTTCCTGTGCCGGCGTGCAGTCAGCAACACGTGCGCTCTCCTGTTTTGGCAGCTCCGGGTACACTACAGGACAGTCTGAACCGACCGAATCTTCCAACCACAAGCTGGACGGACCCAGGCCTTCAGTTATATCTTGCCCGAAACTCACTAGCACGGAACAATACTTCTTGTCCTCCAAGTGTAAATCTACCACGGCTATGGAGGCAGTCCTCCGGAGATGAGGGTTTTGCCGCAATGCCGCTCGTATCTCTGATGAGGGAATATCTACAGGGACGTGGCACACCGCCAGCGCATGGGTCGGCGGCACTCCCAACTTCAGGGCCCAGTCGTGGACCTCGTGTCCGGACTTTACAACCATGATAAAAAAATAGGAATTGGACAATTTGGAAAAATAAGATAGGGCACCCCAGGTCTAATCTCAGCAGCGCCTCCAAATGTAACGGGTTTTCCCCCACCCAATCGCAGATATTGTGTAGGTGCAAGGAACATATATTGTTACTCAGGTGTGGTGCGTAACCTGTTGGCTCACAGGAGGGCTGAGCTTCCGCCACGGGGAACCTGGGGAAATTACACTAAGGGTGATCACTTACAACGATGCAGCGCCTCCACCTGCGATGGCTCCCACCAGAGGGGGAGTGGTTCCTCGCAGGACAATTAGTAATAACATACACGGTGAGGTAAAATAACTAAGGACTTTACTAACATGCAAACAACATATCATGCAATACCTTTATATAACCTGTGTCCATCTCTAGAGGAGACACCTACGGCATCGCGCAGGACGCTTCCCCAACACCAGGTGATCCCACCCAGTGTCCAAAGAACCCCACCCAATGTCCCGCACTCTTGCAGAGAGAGTCAATGGGTGACTGCGCAGTCACTATTAAACTAAGGGCCCGTTGGTGCACTTGTGTATTAGATAGTACCTGCCGAGCACTCCGGTGCTCGGGTCAGCAACAATCTTCTCAAAGGGTCAGACGTGTGATGAATCCGTCTGATCCTCCAACCGAACTCCTTGCACGTGCGGACCGCCAGGGGCGATCCTATTCGTACGAAAGTCTCTGCGAACCCCAACGTGGGTCCAACCGCTCCCACAGGAACAGCAGCAGCCGCTGTGTCCCTATCTATATAAGTGGTACTAACCTGACCGGAACCCTAACCTAGGGCCTGTCCCTGTAGTACAGCAACCTGCGGTGGCTTGGGGAACTCCTATGGCCGGTAGGGGGTAATGACCTATCCCACCCCCTAACTACCCAAGTCCCTTCAGCCTCACTACTATCTAACTAGTCCCAGCGCCTACAGCAGCAAGCTGTAGCTCACTGGAGGCTGCAGCCAACGTGCTGCGCAACAAGGTGCCTGTCTGTCAGACCTCACAGCACTAACAGCCGTGACTCTGACAAGGCAGCACTCAACACTAAGGGCAGCGTCCCTCTCTTGGGCCTCCCTAAGCATTTACCCACTAAACTAGTGGGGAGTTGGGCCTACCTGGGGTGTAGGTACCTATATGGGGCAGGAGCTACACTAGCTCCCCGCACCCTTCCTTCCCTCACAGCTCCCTGACTCCAACTCACTTAACTGATCACTATCAGCGTATGCAGCAACACCCTGCAACTTAACACTAAGTCTGCTGCTGCCTTTCTTTCCTTCTGTTCCCCAGCTCCCACTAATGCAAGTGACAGGGTCCCTAACCTGAGGGCTGTCCCTGGCAACACTCACTTTACTGGGGAGCTGAGCTATCTGGGGCCCTGGGGGTGCTGGCCTAGTACAGGGAGTCCCTGACTCCTGTACCCTACCTCCTTCCCTGGGCTGCTCCGGTCTCTGACTGACTAACGTGGGCTCAGCGCGCGAAATGTATCTCTTTGCCTGCCTGGCCTTCCTAAGCCCTATTGGCTCCCTGGGGCACATGGGGCATACAGAGGCTCATGGGGCCTGTAGTCCCTCTTTTGGGCCCTCCCTAATAGGCTCTGGCTTCGCGGGCTTTTCTGCCTCTTCCCTGCGCAGGCGCGAACTATAGGGGGCTGCCTTGACTCCCTCGCGCTACCTCTCGCCAGCCGCCGGGCCCGTAGCAACGCGATCGCGGCCCTAGCGACGGCCCGATCGCGTCCCCGGCAACCGGCATGCACTAAGGGGCAACGCGCTACTCCCCGCTCCAGCCCTACACTCGCGCGACCACTGCGCCTGCGCGAACTAACGCGCAATGGTGGCGCCCTAACCGCCCGGCTCCGAGAGTGCCGGGATTCCCGTGATGCGCGTGCGGCCCTGGCAACCGGCCGCACGCGTCCCCAGCAACCCCCGAGCCGGGACCTGACAGCCCTCACCTCCCGTATCGCCCGATGGGGCCGCCATTGGACTCGGCGGCACCCGCGATCTCTGGGAAGGTGAGGGGGGTGCTGATACTGCTGGGAGACCTGGCTACATATATATGTTTGTGTGTGCTGTCTTTAATCATGGTCAGTGCATTTTTCACTGACATAGCAGATGAGGCTGCATTGGCGAAACGCATCGGGCACTGGCTTGTCAATCCCAGGTGAGATACTTTGGGCATTATCTTACCGTTACTTGTCGTCCTTTCATTGTGATATTAAAGTGGTCTATGTCATTAGAACCATGATGGTCTGGAGTCCTCGGTCTCTTCTCTTGTATTATGATAATTTTTTGCTGTGGGATACACATATACTGTACCAGCGCATCTCAGCAAACAGACAACCCGTTTTCCAAATAAAATGAAATTACATGGAAAACAGAGACTCAGAGGAAATGCTTTATTGGCTCATTTCGGCACAGCAGAGCTACTCAGCTTGGCGTTCATTTCCAGTGTGTCTATTTAAAATACATCTGTTAACAGTTTGTCATGTATCTGCATATGGGATATAGCAGCCTTAAAACCAACCGTAGACCTTTGGGATTACCTGAAGCATGAGAGTTGCTGGGCGTTTGCTGCATGCGATGTTTGTAAAGCTCATGTTTTGCTCTGGGCTCTAGTCTAATTGTATCTGATGAGCGTCACAAACCCCACTCCCCTTTTATATTTAGCTTTCGGCTATTGTTTGTCTTAAGAACAAAAGAAAAACAACACACACCGAGAACATTATGGCAGACCGACCATATTCGGAATTACTTGTGTGATTTATTTTAAGCTGATATTATTATTTTTATTTTTTTCTTTAGTGAAGTCACGTTTTTTTTTTTTTATATATAAAAAATTTTTTAGTGCTGTGCTTAAGTACAAAAGGGAATAATGTAGGGAACTTATTTAAAAGGGTGAATTTGAATGCAGTATTAAAAAGTTTTATGCAAGAACAGAATGAAAAACTTTGACATTTTTTTTTCTCTAAAATGGATGAACTTCGGTTACTGGTGTTTGTGGCTAATAGAGCATTAGGCCGCGATTTATACAGCGCTCGCACGGCAACCACAAATTGTTGGCCGCCCCTAGTGTGCGCGCGCATGACGGAGCGCGATGGCGAGAGCGCATTTTGAAAAGACAAATAATTTGATCTTTTCGAGCGATTGCCGCATCACATGGCCGGTTCAGCCAATCACGGCAAACCAGCCTCGTGACGCGTCCGACCCCGCCTGTCCAACCGCTTCCCTCCCCATCACACATTGCTCGGGCGAGATACGATGAGCGCGGGCAGAGGCACGCCAACGCGGTGTATAATCGCGGCCCAATACATAGGAAGGAAAAGCAAAGTTCTAGAGACACTGTACTGTATATGGGACATCCATTAATTCTGCAAGAGACTCGCTCCATAATACCCAGGGCCTTCATGAACATGTGTATGCGTGCAACATTAAATTATAATCTGCCCCCCTCCTCCATGAATTGTGAATATATAGAACATTTTAAGGGGGATATTCATTACACTTTGATAGTGCCGATCAGCGGGTCAGTAGTTGCATGAATAACCCCCTATGTGCTGTTTTCGCAATTAAAGCGGCAATCTGTACATGGTTCTGTTCATTGTAGCATTGTCCAGCCCACTCACTGTTTGTAGCTGTGCCACTTTTTCTCACCCTCTCACTGCCAGCGGGGTCTGCGCCATCAAGATATGACTTGCTCAATACGTTAAATCAGGAGTGGCCAACTCCAGTCCTCAAGGGACCAACAACAGATCAGGTTTTGAGGATATCCCTGCTTCAGCACAGGTGGCTGACTGAGCCACTGATTGGGCCACGTGCTGAAGCAGGAATATCCTTAAAATCTGACCTGTTAGTGGCGCTTGAGGACTAGAGTGAGTCACCCATGCTTTAAATTATGCTATTTACACACATTATCCCAGTGGATGCTCATATGACGACCCCTGGATTTCCTGGGGCTGGGATGCCTCTTGCCCTCCTTTTTTACCCTTCCTTTTTATTTATTACATAGTTGAGCAGCAGGGGGCCCCGGAGCTAAACTGCATTCATTTCAGATGTCGGGGGTCGGGGGGGGGGGGGGGGCTCCTCTGATTCCTGAGTTACTTACCAGAGAAGGTTTTGCAGGTTGCGTCCCAGTTGCAAATATTTTTACCCAGACCGATTTTCCTTTATTTTGTACACTAACCTCTTGTGTGGCAAAAGCCTTTGCAAAATCTTAGACCACATCAACTGCATTACCCTGCTCTAAATTCCTACTTACCTCGTCAAGTAAAGTAATAAAGTTAGTTTCGCACAACCTATGATTCATAAAGTCATGCTTATTATTACTTATAATTTTGTTATCCATTAGGTATCCCGTACTAAACCTTCTAGTAGCATCCCCACTGTTGATGTCAGGCTTACAGGTCGGCAATTCCCTGGTTGTGATCTAGGTCCATTTTTAAATATAGGCACCACGTCTGCTTTACACCAATCTTGTGGTACGGAGCTTAGGAAATAGAGTCCTTGATTATTAAATATATCTTTTTAGATGTGAGACAAAATTGTGTTGACCTATTCCGCATTAGTCAGGCCAATAACAACCCGCAACATCTTCCTATTGACAAGTGCAACATGGGGTTTAAGGCAACAGAGGTAGCCACAGTGTCAGGTGAAGCCAGTGGTATAAACAGGTGAAAACTCAACAACAAAAAATATGTTTTTGAAAAAAATCGACAGAATAGATCGCCGCAAATGAACTAGCGACTATTTATTGGTGAGGTTTGGTGCTGTAAGTGTGGCCTGGGTATAGAGTGAGTGTATGTTATGACACCAACCTGAGCCAATCAAAGTGTTCTGTGTGTCAAAGTTCTGTACGTGAGGCGCTTGTGTGAATTACGGTCTGGAAGTTCTGGTAGGATAGCCAGGTGTCCAGTATTGAACCGGACTGTCCTGTATTTGGACACTCTGTCCAGTAAAAAATGAGAGGTAATACTGGACATGTACTGGATATGTATACATATATTGACGCTGAAGACAAGGTAAGGAGGGGGAGGGAGGGGGGGGGAGCAGGCAGGGGGACACAGCGGGGAACGTTTCAGCACCCCTGCTTTAGATCCCCCTTCTGTATTTTTTTTTCTCTTACGAATGAATGATTTTGCACTGCTTGCTTTAATATGTAT
This sequence comes from Ascaphus truei, assembly GCA_036426205.1. NCBI lineage: Eukaryota > Metazoa > Chordata > Amphibia > Anura > Ascaphidae > Ascaphus > Ascaphus truei. The sequence goes on from CM071571.1 coordinate 11,127,547, forward strand.
AGTTAGTGCAAAGATTTACACAGCTGGGACAAGTTACAGTGTATTTTGTCAGGTCCCTGTAGCATTTTTCCGTGCTTGATAGAAGTTGCACTAAATATACATACAGGAATGTTATTTCTACTGAACATGCATCTAGGCCAGTGATTCTCAAAGGGGGATACGGGGACCCACTGGGGGTCCGTGAGGTGCCTCCACGGGGTGCATCCAAAAAATATGTAATGGCGAATACCAGGCAGTATAGTGGGGTTCCGGAGCTTGTGTGGGGACTTCACACTTATTAAGCCCCCAAACTGCACCTTGCGGTGGGGGCTATAGCTGTCAATTATAGCAGGAGCTTCCAAAGTCGCTTAGCATCCACAGCATGCTCCAACCATGCTTAGCATCCACAGTAACAAGGCATTGTGGGGCTTGACTTTGGAAACTCCCACAGTAATTGTTAGCCTGAATATATTTGTATATAGTTATCATATCCCCTGTTAGATGCCTCTTTTCTAATGTAACCAAATCTAATTTAGCTAGCCTCTCCTCATGTCTTTATTAATTTGGCGGCTCTTCTCTGCATTTTTTTTCTAGTTCCATAATGTCTTTTTTATGGAGTGGTGCCCAAAACTGTACTCCTTATTCAAGGTGTGTTCTTACTATGGATTTATAAAGTGGCAAAATTATGGTTTCTTGCCTTCCATCCAAACCCCATTTTATGCAAGATAAGATCTTGTTTGCCTTTGCAGCTACTGACTGACATTGAGCACTATTGTTAAGCCTGCTGTCTACAAGCTCCTAAATTCTTCTACATCAATAATTTACCTCATTTTGTCCCACTTAATTTGTAAGTAGCCTGTTTATTCTTGTTTGCCAAATGCATAGCCTTACATGTATCTGTATTAAACCTCATCTGCCCAGTTTCCAGTTTATCCAAGTCCTTCTGTAGAGAAATTACATCCTGCTCTAATTGTACTACATTAACTCACCTCATTTTGTATCTGTAAGGATTGGCCTTCGGTCCCATCCCCGTGATGCGTCCTGTGACGAGACGGGTGACGCACCTCACACTGAGCTTGCGCACAGACGCCCTGCGGCCAGGCGTGAGGACACCGCAAGGCTTGGGCTTAGGCTCCGCCCCCGGGAAACGTCCTGTGACATCTCGGGCGACACTCCCCACATACAGGCAACGCGCAAGCGCCGCGCTACTCCTGCCAGGATCGGTTTTAGGCCCCTGCGACGTGTTCCGCGTCGCCACGGAGAATCTTCCCTGCGCACCTACGTATCGGCGTCGCATCACCAGGGACACATAAGGGGTTCATTCAATCTCCAATTTCTCCACACCTGCTGCAAACTCCACCCCTGCTTACCGTATGTCTGATTATTCATCCCTCAAAGCCTGGTGCAGCCCTGCTATTGGCTGTCACTCCCTTATATGCTCAGCCAGCCCTCTTCCAAGTTGGCTGAGCATAACCATAGTTTTGTGACCCGTGCTTGCCTCAAGCAACCTGCTGTTTCCTTGCCTTGTGCATCCTGTCTGCTGTCTCTCGTTGAACCTGCCCCTTGCTTGTACCTGGATCTCTGCCTTCTCTGCCCCTTGACCTTGGCTTGTATTTGGACTTCCACCTTCTGTATTCCTGGACCCGGGCTACGCTCCAATGACTATCCAACTTCTCCAACCCCAGACCACGGCGAGTATCACGACCATCTGACTTCTCCAACCCCAGACCACGGCGGTTATTACAACCATTCTGACCTCTCCTAACCCTGAACCAGGCTACTCGACTACGACTCTGCAATCCGAACGCGGTTACACGGTTGTAGGTCGGTGGTCACTAACATCCCCATCTCAGCCTCGCGGTCCCGTCTTATTTGTGGTGAGCACCCGTTACAGTATCATCAGCCAAGATGAAGATTTTACTCTCTATCCCAACATCAAGGTAATTAATAAACGGGCTAAAAAGCAGGGGTCCAAGTACCGATCCTTGAGGTACTCCACTTACAACTTTAGCCTAACCTGAAAAAGTTCCATTTATGACAACCCGCTGTTAGCGTCCCAGTTGCAAATATTTTTACCCATACCAATTTCCTGTATTTTGTACACTAACCTTTTGTGTGGAACCTTATCAAAAGCCTTTGCAAAATCCAAGTAGACCTCATCAACTGCATTGCCCTGGTCTAAATTCCTACTTGCCACCTCAAATAAAGTAATAAGGGTTAGTTTGGAACGACCTATCCATCATAATTTTGTTAACCATTAGGTATTCCTGAATATTATTTTCCATACTAAACCTTCAAGTAGCTTCCCCGCTATAGATGTCAGACTTGCAGGTCTGTAATTCCCTGGTTGTGATCTAGCTCCATTTTCAAATATAGGCATCACGTCTGATTTCTGCCAATCTTGTGGTACTGAGCCTAGGAAATAGTCTTTGAATATGAAATATAATGGTTTGGCTATAACTGAAGGTAGCTCCTTTAGAACCCTTGGGTTCATGCCATCAGGTCCAGGGGCTTTTTTAACCTTCATTTTATCAAGCCGCCTTTCCACTTCTTCCTCTGTTAACAAAATGTTTGCTAATATAGAGGTTGTGGCTTCCTCCTGTTGCAATATTTTTTTTATATTGACTCCTCCCTGGAAAACACAGAGGCAAAGAATGTATTTAATACCCCCGCCTTCTCCTTATCTCCAATAATTTGCCTGCCCATCTCACACCGAAAGGAATCATATACAGCTAAACCCCGTTATAACGCGCCTCGTTATACCGCGATTCGGTTATAACGCGGTTTTCCCGTGGCTCCCGTTTTTAAAAAAAAAAAAAATTTAAAAAAAAAAAATTTTTTTTTTCATTTTTTTTTTTTACACACTGCACACACTGCACACACTCACTGCACACACACTGCTCATTGCTCACACTGCCACACTGCACACACACTGCACACTGCATACACACTGCTCATTGCTCACACTGACACACTGCACACACACTGCACACTGCACACACACTGCTCATTGCTCACACTGCACACACTGACACACTGCACACACACTGCACACTGCACACACACTGCTCATTGGACACACTGCACACACACTGCACACTGCACACACACTGCTCATTGGACACACTGCACACACACTGCACACTGCACACACACTGCTCATTGGGACACACATGCACACACACTGCACACGCACACCACAATGCTCATCGCTACATCCACTGCAACACACTGCACACTGCAACACACACTGCTCATGTGGCACACACTGCACACACACTGGCCACACTGCCACCACACACTGACATTGACACACTGCCACAACACTGCACAACCTGCACACACACTGCGCATTGCATCACACTGGCACACACTGACACACTGCACACACATGCTCATTGGACAATGCACACTGCAAACCACAATGCTCATTGCTCAACTGCACACACTGACACACGCACACACACTGTCATTGCTCACACTGCACAACGACACATGCACACACACTGTACATGCACACACACTCCTCATTGCTCACAATGCACACACACTCACACACACTTACACACACTCACAGACACTCACACACACTTAGCCACACGCACACACACTCACACACACTCCCACGCACACTTACGCCACACTTAGCACACTCACGCACACTCACACACACTTACACACACTTACACCCACTTAGAACTCACAGACACTCAAGACACTCACACACACTTACACACACTACACACACTTACACACAAACTTAGACACTCACAAGACACTCACAACACTTACAACACTTACACACACTTACACACACACTCAGACACTTACACACACTCACACCCAACATAACACCACCCATATACACACACCACACTTTCTCCCCATATATACATACACACACACACTCTCTCACTCTACACAGACGGGGGGTGGGGTCGGAGCAGAGGAAAGGCGCGACCAGCACCACCCACCCGCTCCCCCCCTCCTCCCGAGCAGGCAGCTGGGAGAGCCAGGGACAGCGGTGGGGGAGAAGAAACCCCCCGCTACCACTCGTGCAGGCAGCGGGATCTGAGGTAAGCGGCGACCTGAGGGAACATCCCCGATCCCTCCTCCTGCACCGCGCGCCTGTCCCGCGGTGGACAGGTGGCAAGCGGGGACAGGAGGGACATCCCCGCTCCCATTCCTCTGCCCCGCGGCCTGTCACACGGGTGACAGGGGGGAAGCGGGGACAGGAGGGACCACAGGGGGAGAGACGTCCCACCCCCCCTCTTCTCCCCACCCTCGCCTGTCCCCGTGACAGGGGAAGCGGGGACAGGAGGGACATCCCCCGCTCCATCCTCTGCCCCGCGGCCTGTCACACGGTGGACAGGTGGGAAGCGGGGACAGGAGGGACATCCCCGCTCCCATCTCCTGCCCCGCGGCCTGTCCCGCGGTGACAGGGGGAAGCGGGGAGCGGAGGGACATGCCCGCTCCCATCTCCTGTACCGCGGGATGAATATGCGCTAAAGCGCGGCGGCCATTTTTTTTTCTCGCGACCCCGTTAGTAACGCGGTGGTCTCGGGGTGGACCCCGAGACCCGCGTTATAACGGGGTTTAGCTGTATTCTCTTTTCTAACCTTTTTGTTATTAAGGTACTTACAGAACTTTTTTAGGGTTGATCTTACTTTCTATTGCAATCCTATTTTTCCTTTTTCAATGTTTTTCGAATCTAATTGCCCGTTTTGTAACTTTTTGTTACATTCCTTATAATTATGATATTATGCCTCCGTCCCTTCTGACTTAAAAATCTAAATCCTTGCCTCTTTCTTTCCATTTCTTCCGCGACCTATTTATTTAGCCACATTGGTTTAGACTTGTTTCTTTAATACAGTATTATTTACCCAAGAGTACACTGGCAAGTGTATTTATCTAACAATGTTTTAAAGACTGCCGGTCTTTCTTCCTTATCGAGTCGGGTTCATGTTTATGATCAGTGGTCTACGTGAGCATGCCAGAATTTCTGATGGTCAAAATACAAACTTGATTTATTTAGAAGCGAGGTTTAGGTAGGGAAGGTTATAATCTATGTAGCCATTGCTGGTTTCTGGCTACCAGTCTGCCCTTCTCCTGGCAGTAAGCCCTGGTAAGAGCAGGCCTGCCAGGTCTAATACTGGGTTTACCCCACCCCCAGTAGCTTCAGTGAGTCACAGGGGGGGTGGTACAACTAGGCCTGTGTGTCCAATCAGGGACTCAGACCTGGTTCCAGCTTTTCATGTAGTTAAGGAGCTGCACACCCCAAATTTAGCAGTTGCCTCTACCCTTGAGAGAGGCTGGTCTACCCTAACAACTGTGCAGGGCTCTGTCAGTTTGTACTTCCTCGCCAAGGGGAGTGGAGTGGGAGACTATACCTCTTACTGCGCCAGGGAGTAAGGGAAAGGCAAGGACTGATCCTGGGCCCCTTGGCTTGGAGTGAAGGTCCAGGGTACATCCTGAGGGTGAAGCCTCAAGAATTGCTTGCTGTTGTGAATGCTGTAAGATCTGCAGTGTACAATATAGTTGTTCCAGTGTTTTACTATACCTTCCTGCCTGAGACTGCAATCTATCATGGGAAGGGTAAAGAAGTTTTCCTGTAGGGATTGTCCCCCACATCCCTGGGGCCTGCAAGAGATGGAGGCGCTATCACTGTGTATGAATCAATTACTACCCAAGAAGCCTGCTATGACTTCATCCACAACATCGCAGGAGACTCAGATCTACTGTGAGCTAGCAGGTATGCACCACACCATGTAGCAGTGAAATCTCCCAAGGGGTGGGAAACTTGTGTTACATCTACAAATATGTAACCTGACCCAATTTGGGCTTGCTGCAGTATGTTAAATGTATGGACAACAACACAAAACCCATGAGGTATCAGTGTTATTCCAGATCAAATTCACTCTCCCACAAAGCTGTGTCATACTTTACATGACTTGATATATTCAAACGGTTATGCCAGTGCAAACCAAGTAGACCTTGAGGCAAAACATGTAACCCAAGATACGTTCTTTTAAAAAATACATTGTTGCCAGTAATTATACTTTTTGGGGTGGGGTAGGTGTTACTATGGAGGATTTAGAAAGTCCACATCGTGAATATGGAATTATTAGGGATGCTTTTTATACCACATTTTTTTTTAATTTAAAGCTTTTTTCTTTGCATAGGATTCAAGCATTTTCTTCCCTACAACATCCCCAATATGCCAGCTAATATGTGTATACTGCTGCATGGATTCTTACATTTCTTATGACATTTACTTCCGAAAAAGTATATTTGAAAGCCATTTTGGTTATTGAAATACATTGACAGAAAAATGGCAGAAACAAGTATAGATCAAAAAGTTAGAGAAGTACAGAGTTACTCATCAAATCGATAAGGTTGTAAAACCAAGAATTAATACAGTAAAGGCAAGGCAAGAGTCGCCACTGCTGTATCTGACATCATCTGGTGCTTCCATCAACTGCTCATAGGCCCATATTCACTAAAGAGTGCTAAACCTTAGCACGCTCTAACTCCAATTCAAATAAAAGGAAGTTAAGACGTGCTAAAGCTTAGCACCATTAAGTGAATCGGGGCCATAGTCTGAACTTCTATCGCTCTTGTGTTTTTATTAAGTGGAACGGCAGAGGATATGCAATACTTCCACTGCACTGAGGCCTTTGTCAAGCATAGTGATACTAGTGTGTGTGTATATACCATATACATTTTAAGTTATGGTGGGTGAAAAAGGCGACAAAAAACCTCCACCGGTAGCATATAGCCAATAAAGAATATCACTTGTGAGCACATTCACATGTCTTAGACAGGTCTGCACCCCTGCTTTTCAACCATTATCACCAAGCATACAGTGCTCCCACTGCACATACATACATGTATATCTTTATATAGCGTCATCCATGTACACAGCCCTTCCCAGCAGTAAGCCATGTGACATAATAATATAGCACATAATGGGAATAAGCGCTTCACGCATAAGTAACAAAAGGAAAAGGAGTCCCTGCCCCGAAGAGCTTACAATCTAAGTAGGGTGAACTTATAGAGACAGAAGGATGGTGTTCTGGTAAATGTGTCTGCAAGGGGCCAACATCGGTGCATATGAGATGTATACATATAACAATATGGCCGTACTATCATTTTGGCACGTTCCCAGTATTCTCATGTCATGATACCCAACCGCATAGTAGTCCAATAATGGCAAGGCCTTCGTGCCAAAAATCTTAAAAGTGCAAAGTTCCACAGGGAATGTGGAGAAATGTATTAAATGACAATCCCAAAACCCTAAATGCAAAGGTATTTGCAAATAACCAAAAAAAACCTATTCATAAATCTGGGGCAAAAATATTGATTCATCAGAAATAATTTATATCACGTGTGCGTGTGTGTGTTCGGTGTTACCCGAAGAGACAGAGAAAAAAGAATGAATGGGTTCGAAACCAAACAACAGTCTGTGACATCACAAGGGTGAAGAAATTAAAATGGCGGTGGGCTGGAAATATCGCAAGAAGACATGACCAAAATGGTACTCTACCGGATTCCATAGGAGCGTAAAAGACGAAGGAGACGACCAAAAATAAGATGGGAGGATGAGAGCAGAAAATATGTTGAAGCAACGTGGAGAAAAGGGGCTGCAACTGCAGTACGTGGGAGATCATTGGGGAGGCTTCATCCAGCAGTGGGGAGACATTGAATGGAGAAGATGAAGATACATACAAACATACAAAAACAGGAGAGGTCCTGCTCTTTGCTCATATGGTATGGTGCAAGAGTCCCTAGCCTATGTATCCAAAGGTAACCTCTCTCTTTGTTTCAGTCATCTTTCTCTATCACTCCCTCTTGTCAGTGGTCCTACCCCATCTATGATCTGCAGTAGGGGTGCTCAGCCCCGAACCCTCCTGCCCCCCCCCCCCCCCAACAGGTCAGGTTTTCAGGATATCCCAGCTTCAGCACAGGTGGCTTAATCAGAAGCTGTCGAAGACTGAGCCACCTGTGCTGAAGCTGGGACTGATTTGAGCCACCTGTGCTGAAGCAGAGATATCCTGAAAACCTGACCTGTTGGGGGGAGCTTGAGGACTGGAGTTGAGCCCCCCGATTTAAGGAATAAAGTGCAGAACAGTTTTTACTCATGTCATAACAGTTAAAAAGAACCTGACGTAACACACTCACAAACAAAGGCGAGTTAAAAGCATTGTGATGTATAAAGGTTTTCCCGCGCCTCCGACCGGTGCAGTTGTGGTGTCGGCATTGTTCGCTCGGCGCTCTCTGGCGCTTCGACTCCGCCCTCCTGCAGCTCCCTGCTCAGCGCACTTGCTTCCCGGGTGGGAAGGTAGAATCTACAGCGCTCGGTACTGCCTACGACTCTTGCGTCCATTTCAACATCGCTACTCTTACAGCAGCAGCAATAATGCGACGCATTGGGTTAACGGGAGCGGTTAGCGTCTGCTACATCTGTATGCAAGTAACACTGCCTAAAAGTTCGGTATCATGACTTTTTGTAATTCAATTCGATCACGGCTCATGTGTGTAAATAATGTATAGTATGAACTCAGACACATCTGCACACTATAAGGGCGCATTGTTCCCCAGGGGGTCCTGTGTGATTTATGTTGATACGCTCCAGTGAGGGCCTCACTCACAAGTAAGTAGCAAAACCACCCATCAGTACAGTGGTTCCTCTCACACCTGGAAATAAATCAGGCTCAATATTCAAAGCAGAAGTTCTTTCTTGTTCTAATGCACGGCAGGTATGAATGGTGTAATTTGCCTTGGCTGGGTCAGGCTTGTGGCTTCTTCTGCTGCAGACTTCATAAAATATCACCATAAGGGATTAAAGGCTGGTGTTGTAAATGGCTCTCAGCTGGCTTTATTGGAAAAATGTGTGTTTCTTGCTCCCTCAACTTAACCCCTATGCTTCCGGGCGGGACTGTAGTGCAGTGTTACTGCAGAGAAGCAATAGATGGCGTTTTCTGCTGTGCAAAAGGATTCTGGGGGCTACTAGGAGTGTGATAGGGCTGAAGGAGCGGCTCAATGAGTAAAGTCAATGACACTGATAACGACACTGAGTTTGAAAGCGGGGGGACCGAGTTAAAGTCCCGATGTCCACTGTTTGTGACCTATGGCAAATCCCGTTATCTATGGGCAGGGACTGTCTGTAAAAATCCTATGTACAATGCTGCTTATTGTGCACTATACTGTAATTGTGAAGCGCTCTGTGTCTCACTGGAGAGAAAAGAGCTATATCAAATAAGTTATTATTATTATATAACATTGTTCTTTACACTACACACGGGGCCCTTATACCTTAGTTAGATCGTGAACAGTAAATAATATTGCCAGCCCGGCTCCATGAAATTAGAGCCATTTAAAAAAAAAAATTTTTCCAAGTCTCAGTTTTTCCATTGAGATACAGGGCTCTTACCAGCCAGGACTGGACTAAAGTCTCATGCAGGCATGAAGCTGGATTAACAGCACTGTGCTATATACGCAGTCGCAGCCCAATGGTTTGCAGTGTTGCCCTTCAGCCTACATATAAATTAATGACTGTTCATAAAGATTCCTTTGTATTAAAATATTGTTATTGTATGTGTGTGTGTCTGTGTGTATATGTGTGTGTGTATATAATATATATATATATATATATATATATATATATATATATGCAAATATAACTGTATGCTCAACTGCATGTCTTAGGCAGGTCTGCAACCCCGCCTTTCCCCATTATCACCCAGCACACAGCACTTCCACTGCAGCAAGGGATTCTGGGAAATGACATGCAAATGAGCACACAGTGCCACTTTTTGCCTCAATAACCATTTTTAACATGGGCTTAATAAATATATATATAAAATAATTTTTCCCCCAACTGTTCGGTTTTTTGGTCATTTTTATGGGAGAATATGATCATTCAATTATAACATATAACAATTTTAGAATTCCAGCCTATTGGGGGGGGGAAAGGGGGGGGACAAGTAATAGTTTAAGGAAAAGAAAAACATGTCGGGGAAAATATGAACAGTTCTGGACCTGTTGGCCCACCTGCCGCTCAGCTAAAATGTATCTAAGAAACCAATGGACGGACCTTGCATTGCTGCTGCTCGCCCTGGAATATATCTCACAGCCCTATGCTGGGCTCGGGCCTTCTCCCCGTCTCTGCAGTTAACCGTGGCTACCAAACTGATGAGAGTGTCAGAGGGTTTTCCCTTCGGGAAAGCCGTGATATTTTCCGGAGAATGTACCACACCCCAAGTTTAATTGAATTGACGTCCAGAACCTCTTTCATCGGCCAGGTCCCCAGTGGTTGCACGCCACAGCACAGCCCTCTATGGGGGCCCCAGTGGCCGTGTGTGTCGGCGCGCAAAGCGCTGTGACGCGTACGCTGGCAGAAAAGACAAGAATTTTGTCTTCTCGTGCCGCGACGCGGTCACATGTTCGGCGGGCGGCCAATGAAAGGGCAGATATGCCCCGCCATGGCCGTGCCCCCCCCCCCCCCCCCCCCCGTCATGGCTGCGCCCCCTCGAGCATCCCATCGCTCCCCTACAGACCGCAGATCGCGGCTGTAGTCTGTGCACACGCCGCTAGGCGCGCGTGCAGCAGGGAGCACTGTGGCCGTAGCCCTAGGCTGCGCTTATAGTGCCAGCGATGGTGGCGTCACGCGGTCGCTGGAAAAATCTAATTGACTTGATTTCCAGCGATCGCGACCAAGCTGTCGCGCCGTCGCTTCTACTATAAGTGCACGCGACAGCAGCAATACATTTATTTTGCTGCGGCGTCGCGTCACCGTCGCCGGCACTATACGCGCGGCCTTAGTCTACAGGGTCCCAGTGCAACATCTTGAAACTGGAATGATACGCGAGGTGCGTTTATCGGCGCATTTGAACAGGCCCCGTGCCTAGCAGGTCGCACCATGGATCTGGGGCGAGGTGCTTGCCCAACACCGTACCGACCCACTTTATTTACGACGTGGATGGGCAGAGCCCGAAACAAATAAAATATCCTGGGCAAGATATTCATCTTAACTGATATCATTGTCCCAACTCCATTAGCGAGTGTGATCGCGTGGACATTGTGTGAAGCGCGTGTGTCGCACAGATTTCTATCCAGCACGGCGTGGGCCTTGTTACCCCTTTCTCCGTATTTTTGAGAGGTCCAACGCCTGGCAGGTTCTGTTTTGTCTGATAGTAATAAATTCTGCTCGCCCCGTACCTTAATCAGATCAGCAAGAATGTGTTCTGACGGGCTAGCTTTATGCTCCAACTGCGCCAGCTAAACAGAGAGATCTTGCCATTTCCGATGTGAGGCGATCTTGATAAATGCGCCTCTTAAAAATGCCTTGTGCAATTCCCAGATATTTGGGAATATTGTGGGATTATTTTGATTCAAATACAATTTGATGTCTTCCTCTAATTACAGATGGATTTCGGGAGACACAGAGCAGCGCTTCGTTTAAACGCCATTGTCATGCGGCACACAGGGGGATAGTCTGGTCCAATAAAAGGTCCACTATTGCATGGTCTGACCATGTGATTTTGTATATTCCTGCTTGGGAAATCTGTGAGATTAGCAGTGGTTCTACTACAAAGAACTCAATCCGAAAGTAGGATTTGTGTGGGGCGGGAAAAAGGTGTAATCTTTAACCAAGGGGTTACGCGTACGCCATATATATCTACCAATTGATGGGCTTTCAGACAATTTAGCAGGATCTTTGTGTCTGATGGGATGGACCCTCCTATGGGGTTTGTTCTATCGCAGGAACTATCTAAATTGTTATTTAACACTTGATTGAAATCCCCTCCCACTATCAGTAGGCATTGAGGGAAAAGGGATTCAAAGAAGGGACCCCTTGATGAATTGGGGGGTATATAGATCTGCTAACATGATTTGAGCCCCCCCCCCCCAAGCATGCCAACCAGTTTAATGAAACATCTGTCCTAGTCTTCTTTATCAGATTAGGCTTGATCTGTTGTTTATAAATATAGCCACACCTCTTTGCTGAACCGGAGCTGATGAGTGGTACCATTGGGCGTACCGTTTGTGAAAGTATCTGGCTGAGAACATCGAAAGTGCGTCTCCTTTAGAAAGATTAGGGAGGTTATGACTTGGCTGACGGGGATCTCCTTCTCTAACCCACTCTCAGTTATGGATAGGTGTTTTTGGCCGGGTCCACGCTTCCTTGCTAACATAGTAATGCATGGGGAGAATGATGTCCCTTGGAGAATCTAGGTTCCTAGGCTGCAGGGCTCTGTGTGCTCTGTCCAGTTGAAAGCGGGAACCAAATAAATCAGAGCATGTCGAACAGGTGGGTTTGGTATTCACCCTGGGTCTTGCACCATCTTGGGGAGCCCTCAGACATGAAGGTTATTGCGTCCGTGTCCTGGTCTTCCTTATGCTCAGACATTTCATCAAACTTTGATTGTAGACGTATGGCATCTTGGGACAACTCCTTCCTGAGCGGTGGAGACTTCCAGCTTTTTATTCTCCGAATCGTTGGTCCGCTCTTCCAGGTGTGTGAGGCCACCTGACATCCTTCACCGCCTGCTTTTATTTCAGACTGGAATGCAGCTTTTAGGTTAGTGTACAGATCATCTACTGTACATCCCTTTTTGCGCAGGGTTGTGCGCTTGCCTCTCCTTCCTCCCCATTATCAGCTGCTTCGTTGCAAGCCGACATCTTGCAGCTCTTGGAGGGGGGGAGTGAATCCCGGGTAGTAATGTTTAGCAGCTTGGGGGGGGCAATGGAGTGGTCCTAAGGTCTTCAGACACAGCCTACGGTTGTTGATTCGGCTTGGGACGCTCTTTTATGCAGCACTGCTCGATCGATACGCCTCACGGGTTCCGAGCTGCACTAGAAAGCGGCCATCTTTCTTCCTGCCACGCGTGCGCCTATGTTGTATCATTTTTTTAATTCAGATATAGCACATGGCTTAAGGCTCAGTTCATAACCTTGCTCAATAAAGATGTACTGAAAGGTGACTTTTTTTGAATACAGTGTTGTCTCTTCGCTGAGTGACCACTAGTTATTGCTTTACCAAATGATGTGTATATAGCATGGAGTGCTTGTTACTGTGCTAGATACAATGTAGATTAGTTGCAGGCAGTAACGAGTTGGACAAACCTTGGAACCTGGTTAATTGGAGAGGCTGCGGACGCAATACTAAAGTGATGGAAAATGCTGCAGAAACTGTACAGTTGTCACATTAGAAAATATCCGAGGTTTCCGTTCCGGTCTAGGACCGCCAGCACTTGGCCGCAACTCGGCTCGCCGCCGGGACCTGCTGCTGCCAGATGCTACGGTAAGAACCTAACCTTAACCCTTACTCTTAAAACACCTTTAATATCAACCCCTAATACAAACACTACGCCCTACTCTGAAAACCTGAACCCCTTAAGTTAACCCCCTACCCGAACCACTAAACCCCTAAAGCTAACTCCCTGAGCACTAAAAACGTACTTTATTGTAGAAGCGGCCGGCAGCGGGGGGTCCGTCTGCGGCCGAGCGCCGGTTCTCATTGGGTCACCAAATGTCCCATTCCGCGCTGTACAAGTTACTTTCTATGGGGAATACCCTCTTCTTTGTCCTTTTTAGAAGGTGTCACAACCCACCACGCATCTCTGCTTTGTCCTGGCCAGTTTGGCTAGGAAAACGTGGCCTTCCATTTGGGTGCATTGTAACATAATGCAAACACTGGAAAGTTAATGGAATAATTATTTCTGTGTTGCCAGTATGAGCCAGCAGGACTTAATAAAAACACACAGAATGAAAGTATCTCGACCAAAAAGCTTGCAGTCTAATGCTTGAGCTGTGTGATATAGTCAGATGTAGAATGCAGAGCTATGTAGTAAAAAGGCAAGTGTTTGCGCCCTGACATCATTTCCTCTCGAATCGCCACCTCAATAGCAGCTTTCATTGTCTTACACAGAAAAGAAAGGGCTGGGTTTCTGTAGACAGCATTATGTCTTGTTAAATAGCTGCATATATCACTAATTGCACCTTTTTTTAAATAGCTGTGTCGTTTGGGCCTATTCATTCTAACTTGATTGCTGGCTAAAGCGGCCAATAATTACCTGTCTCTTTGGCAACTTTAATATATAATTTCTTTTTTTTTTTCTGTATTCCCTTAACACGATGATGTCAGAGGCGGTGAGAATATCGTAAAGGTAACATGAGAAAAGTCAGTTTTATGTTCCTGCTATAAATGTCAGACGCTCATAATTCACGTGCATTTGTTTAAGCAGGTTTCTTTGGGGACAGAGGGGAATGATATTTATTATCCTCCTTGTAATGAATGGGGCTTTTATTTTATAAGACACTCTGATAAGTGGGACCGGGCCCAGGTTTTGGATGGGTTTTACTTGTGGTTAGTAACGATGATATCTTGCCCCCCAGATACGCTGATCTGGCAAATATTGCACTTACTGTCCATGTCCTTTTCCTCAAAACGATCAGCTGTATGTATAATGCCCACAGTATGTCTGCTAGCAGAGAAGGGCTGTGTTCTGCATCTGTCCTCTCCTGCTGGGCAAAGCTTGGAACATCTAGCTACGTGGTTCCCAAACCTCTCCTTGGAACCCACACCAGGTTTTTAGGAATAATTGGAGCAGCCAGCACAGGGGTGCTCAACTTCTGTCCTCAACCCCCCCTCCCCATCCCCCCCCTCAACAAGTCAGGTTTGCAGGATATCCCACCTTCAGCACAGGTGGCTCAATGAGAGGCTCAGTCTTTGAGCCTCTCATTGAGCCAGCTGTGCTGAAGTTGGGATATCCTGACCTCTTGGGCTGGCTTGAGGACTGGAGTTGAGCACCCCTGAGCTAGGTGATTGAGGGGGTTGAGGTCATACCGAAGTGATGGAAAATTATGCCCAGACTGTAAAGTTGGAGATATTTGGTCGGGATTACAAAATTCGTGTCCCCTAAATCCATAAGCCTGGGTATGAAAACGTCAGGAGGATTTGACGCGAAACTATTTTATGTGATTGTAGTTTGTAAAAGATAAAGTATCTTATTAACGGGATCTGCGAGGAGGTCTCCTTAAGTTCCGCCACCGGAAAAGGACTGATCACCTGATCGCTTCAGAGACGCTGTCACGGGATCGCGAGGGCCGGAGCACTCAGAGGGCTAACCCAGCACGAAATAAATAGCCAACGGTGAATTCTAGCTGAAGTTTCAAAGTATATTTATCCAACAACATATTTTTTCTGGACACAGGTGGAACCGCAACAGCTACATTCAAAACAGCACATCAGATCTGCGACACCCCCCGACGCGTTTCTTGTGGTTAACACATCGTTAGGGGTTCGGATGCAGTCCGTGTCAGATTTCCCATTAGGCCCGGGCCTAAGGCGGCAACATTTTGGGGCGTCAAAAATGCCTGCCACCATTTGCATTTGCCGAGCTCTCTGCCTATCGGACATAATGGGAAGGGACTTACCTGTGCCGGCCGCCTCGGTTCTGCCGCCCTGCTTCTCCTTCAAAATCTAGCGTCAAATGACGCCGCGGACGGCAGACGGCGTCTCGTTGCCATGGCAACCGTGGCATCGCGCCGTCGTGACGTTGCGTTACCATGGTAACCCTCGCACAGTGCGACGTCACGTTGGTGACGTCCGCGGCGTCACTTGACGCTGGATTCTGAAGGGGAAGCAGGGCGGCAGACACAGGCAAGTGCCTAATGATTCAGTGATATGAGGGTGAGGCCTGTCAGGGGGACGCCAGCTTGTAAAGGAAGGTGTTTGCAGACAAGAAGAGCCTCTATGATGTATGTGTTTCTTTCTAAACAAGTCCATGGTAACCAATCTTAGTCAGCAGTCAGCACTCGCCATTCGCGCATGCGCGACATTTGACGCGGTTTTTGCTGGGACAAATATAGTCACCCTAGTCTTGGGTGATATTGTACCCAGCTTGAGAAACATTGAGTTAGTTACAATAAGGTTATCGTGGGTAAATTAACCAGCATCCATTCTAGGATCAGCATAGACGCAAAAAAAGTTCATATGTATAGATAGATGTCTACCAGTTTCCAAATCAGCTTGTATGCAGAATAAGTGGTTTGGGGCGGCAGTGCTGCGTTTAGTGTGAAACACCGTTCTAGTTACTTGGGCTAGTCAGTTTCTTGCCACAGGTGCGCAAATTGGATTGGCTGTTCTGCGTGTAATTGCAGGTGTTCTGCGTGTGGCAGCAGTTATCACGTCTGCTTCACATGAAGAAGGTTATGGTCTAACAACCTCTGACCACTCTTGAGATGCCCATCCAGGCCAGGTTCCTAAATTTGAGATGGTTGTAAAAGATAGAGCTCAGTCATTGTGTTTGGTCCAGCTCCTAAACAATAAATATATTATTCACAATTGAGGATAAAGTTTAACCTTTACAGGGGGTCCAGCGATTCCGATGTGCCACTGAACCTCCGGCACTTCTGCATCAGGTGATGGCTCCAGGAACAATCATATGACGCCACCGGTCCATCAGATACCGGTCACGCTCCGTTTTGACTTGGAAAACAAGGTGTTAAATGTACCATATCTTTGGTATTTTCAACAGCAGCATAAACGAACCCTGCATTCCGTTTTTTAGCACACAAAAAGAACCGTTTAATATCCAAAGATATTACTTACATTCAGACACAGCAAATAAATGGTGGTTACATCAAATAAGTGTTGTTCTTTTCAAAGAGATTGCATAATTATTCTTTTCTCTGGTGAAAACCTTGTTTCTCCTGTTATCGTGATGTCTTCCTGGCTACCGATGTTATTCTGGCTAAACCTGCAAACTTTTATACAGGAAATAGCCTTTACTCCGTCTCCCTTCTCCCAACACCATGACCGAACATGGTATCAGCATATGTTCTCTGGAACAATCTTGTAGCTCCTGTCAATCCAACATGTTACCATACCTCCTACCTTCTTATAAGGAACTCCTCTCGCTTATTATCAGAAATGGTTACATCAGCTTCCAATGTCACTCACTGGCCCTTGTTCAGACATTCCGAAACAGCTGTCTGGCATAAATTGGCTATTCCCGTTTTATTCTTCAGATATCTCCCAACAGTTGTCTTACAATCAATCAATCACTCACTCACACTCTATTCATAATTAGGGGGCTGATACCATTTCTTACACAAGGAAATGCCGATAAGGTTCTTGGTATGTCCAAAATGCCGTACTAAGTACAGTCATAATTAGCGTACTCTATAGGTTACGGGGCTGATTCTATATGTGCCGAAGCAGCCAATTGGGGCATTTTCACAAATTGGTCACTATGGCACATGTAGAATCAGCCTCTAAGAATTGGTGCGTCATGACATTCAAATGTTCCCTTATGGACAGCACTTTTTATTTCTATTTCTGTTGATCATACAGGATATACACTGTACCTTCTTCATGCATTAACTACTTATTAACAGACAGGTTCACTTCCAACAACTGAATTCAGTGAGATTTGGGGTTCTGGAACAAAATTGGCTTTGTAATGGAAAAGTACAGATTTTTATTAGATAGATTCCGTGTCGGGTCTAGGAGACCGCCGATGCTAATAATCTGGGAAACTGGCTCCAAATCAGTGAGACGTACAGAACAACAGTGAAAGTTAAGATGTCTGCATTAATAATGCACCACTCCATAAAAAAAGACATTATGGAACTAGAAAACGTGCAGAGAAGAGCCACCAAATTAATAAAGGGGATGGATAATCTGATTTATATGGAGAGGCTAGCTAAATTAGGTGTGTTTTACATTATAAAAAATACATCTAAGAGGGAATATGATAACTATATACAAATATATTCAGGGTCAATACAAGGAGCTTTCAAAAGAACTATTCAACCCACGGGCAGTACAAAGAACTCGGGGCCATCCCTTAAGGTTGGAGGAAATGAGATTTCACCAGCAACAAAGGAAAGGATTCTTTACAGTAAGGGCAGTTAAAATGTGGAATTCATTACCCATGGAGACTGTGATGGCAGATACAATAGATTTGTTCAAAAAAAGGTTGGTCATCTTTTTAGAAAGGAAAGGTATACAGGGATATACCAAATAAGTATACATGGGAAGGAGTTAGGAAGACATGTAATTTTCCCCTGATGAGATATAATTAGATAATATGTCGCCGGGTTTTTATGGTTGCCTTTGTCTGGATGAAAATACTGTAAATACAAATACAGGATAAAGTATCTGTCATTGAAATGTAGCATAGGTTGAACTTGATGGACGCGGTTCTTTTTCAACCTCATCTACGCATGTATGTAACAATGACTGAAGGGTCCGAGTGGGGTTATCTCAATTTCAGTGGGTCCCACACATATCTGTTTAACCCAAATTTGACTTTCTGATCCCCATTTGGTAGTCAAGGGGTTAACGGCTGAATAACCCGATTTAAAAAAACGTTTTTACATAAACCGCAAATTTCGGTCTCATCACACCTTTGACCTTGCTAGGAAAAATACCACACGAATCTGAGACTAACGAAGTCATCATTTAAAAAAAAAAAAAAATATATATATATATATATATATATATATATACACACACTAAACCGGTACAAACGGTATTAGATTTATGGAAGAAAAAAATATCCCCTTTCAGTGGGAATTCATTTTTCTTTGATAAATTAGTTTTGCAGCTGGGAGACCTTGATAAATACGCTCCACGGTGTGAAATAGATGTTTGTAAAGGCCGAACGACCTAAGCAAAACAACATTGGGACCAAAATTGATGTGCATGGAGGTAGTGTTGAAACTAAGCCATTTCACACTCGGTGCATAGCAGTAAAACAGTCTGGGTGCTTTATGGTACTTGTTTAATCATTGCCTTGGTTGGCTACTGATTACTACTTGTGCAAACAGGTGAAGGCACAATCCAGACACGCAGGAATGTAACTGTTCATTGGCCTGGAGCATTGTGGGTGAGATATTGCGCTGCTGCCCTTCTCCGCAATACTTAGCCAAATGTTTTCTTTTCACAATTCTGTCTGACACGCCTGTATCAATTAGTATTTAGTTTGTAACAATGTAATGTTCTCTGTACTTTGTCACCTATATACTGTAACCACCTCCGACCAGTCATCGTACAGCTGTGTTTCTGTGTCCAGGCTCAGAGTTCATGTATCTAATGCTGGGGTTTATTGTGTGACACTAAAAGCCATTTTTATTCTATTGCACTAAATATTTCTTTGGAAATCCTGATTTTTATTTAGCACGTACAGTGCTCTTCAAATACAAAGCGGTCGTGATGCAATGTATCGGTATCAGTGAAGCTTGAACAATACTCATTGATGACCATTGGCTGCTTTAACCTTTCCACTGCAAGAGACGCCACCAACACATCCAAGCAAAAGGAACTCGTGCTATATTCAGAGTTACATAATGTATAGGTAATAATACCTAAACAAAATCACATGTTTTAAAGGGTATTATATATCTTTAATCACATATATATGTATGTATGTATGTATGTATGTATGTATGTATGTATGTATGTATGTGTGTGTGTATGTGTGTATAATTTGATTAATAGGACCAACAGTGTGTACGGCGCTTTCCTTTATTTCCCTGTATTGTCATTTTGTAAAGTACAAAGGGGATAAGAGCAGCTAGTAAATTATAGCAGACGGCAAAGGGAGACCCTGATACTACGCTCCAATAAGGGGTATAGGAGTTCGATCCTGCGTTGGCTGCAATTAATGTGAATAGCAGTTAACATGGAATCCATCTCAGATTTTGGGCCTCATGCAGAGAACAGCGCTAATAGCAATCTCGCCATTTTCCGGCGAAAATCGCGCTAAAAACAGCCGAAAATGGCGAGATTTGAAAAAAGCGCCATTTTTTTTTTTCCCCCTTCAAATTCGCCGCGCGCCTGGAGAGTTTAAAATCTCTCCAGTTTTTTTCTCTGCCGTATGCAGAGAGCCGCGATCGCCATCTAGTGGCTGTTCGCGGCAAAAAAATGGCGCGATTTTCAACATTTTCCCTCTCCACCAAGCAGCTGGCGCTCCGCGGCCGGTGGAGAGGGAAAAAAAAAAAAACGCGATTTTTTCCCCAGTAGTTTCAACAGCGCTAATAGCGCTGGTTGAAACTCTCCATATGCAGAAAGGCAGTTTTCTGCCCTTTCTGCATATGGACATAAAAACTCTCCAAAAAAGGTAAAATGTTTCCCCCTCTCCAATTCTGCATAGCGCTGCTCTCTGCATGAGGCCCTTAAGCTTATCAGAGCTTAGTGAATATCTCCCTATATGGTACCTCCAAAAGTGTCACCTAGTTATATTCTTCCCTGGGAACAAACTCTGATGCCAATATTAGTCAAACCTTTGTTGTATCAAGACAACAATTAACCGATGAGAAAGTGAATTACTATGTCCCAGTTAAAACACTCAAACTTTGCTCTTGCTACATAAGGCTGAGTCCCCGCTGGCGCTGAGCGGGACGGCGCTTGTGACGGTTACTTACATATATAGATATATGTAAGTCCCCGCTCACGCGGGCACACACGCTCACCCGCGATCGGCGCTTAGGTAAACAAAAAAACTATACTTAACCACGCACTCAACTACCCGCAATGCCCGCTCACAAGCAGGACACCCGGCGCTCATGCTTGGTGCGCTCTCCAAACATGAACGCGCTCCGCGCCAGCGGGGACTCAGCCTAAGAGGGACAGACAGAGTAAGCAGCATAGCTCGTATTCCGTTTCTTTTTTGTAGTAGTAGTACCCAGGAATGTAAGCCTGAGAAACCCAGGTATCACCAAAGGTTAGAAATATACCGCTGCACATCTGTTTGCAATTGTCTCATTCGGATGCTGGATTTCCTGGGGAGTTAAGGTAACATAAAGAATTGCTGGGGGATTAAAAGATTGTTGAGATTTTTAACTGGATTACCCTGGCAGTATGTTACCTTTGGGATTCGTGTGGTTCGTGGTACTAAGACGAGGCGCTCGTACGGAGCGCGTGCGTTTGGAAAGCAGACTTGTTGAGTTATGGGAGCCATTCTGTGATGGCTTTTAAATGTCCATAATTCACTTGTTTAACATCAAGTAATCGTTTCTTTACAAGGGGTTGCCATGCCGTCCAATTAGGTGGAGCACCAAATAAGGATACTGGGCCGTGTTACAGAAGGACAAGTAGTGTAACAGTGTAACATGATCACACGTTTCAGGGGCACATACTCCAGGTTGTGCAGTTAACATAGACACAGAATGGGAGCCCTTATAGTTGGAAAGGTGCCAGCAAAAGTACTTTCTGTATTGGTGTGAAAAAGCTACAGACCGAGCAATATCCTAGATTTGTTTTTTTTTTTTAAATAAATCAGTTCTGTACTATGAGAAAATACTTGTAGCATTTTTTTTAAACATCTGTGACATTTTTAATGTATAATAATGTAACAAGTATTTTTTGTTTCTATAGCAACCATTTACAAAGTCACATCCCCTTCCTCTTCTGAAACAGGCTCTGGCACACCCCTTTTTGAGCCCTGCCCTCTCTCTAGCAGCGCACCAATTGTATCTAATGACTGCCTGGTCACATGATCTTCCCCACAGAAATTTGCATCTTTGGTCCTCTTCTGCTGCACTGACAGCCATTTTTAGTGAACCCCCGAGCCAAATCTTCGCCGATCGATCACAGGAGAACGGATCAATGGCAGCTTAGCTAATTACTTATCATTGTGTGGATTGTATTGATGCACATATTAAAGGGGGGCGGGGAACGGCAGCTTGGACTGCTGCTTTAGACTGCGGCCAGGCTGGGAGCGGCACGCTGGCGCTCGAGCACCGTGACCTCATGCGCTTTGCTCGGTCGCCCGATTTCTGGCCAGCTAGTTGCGCGCCGGGGAGGGGGGGAGGGGCGTGTTGGAGTGCGTGGCCATGACGTCACGGAGCTGGTTCGCCCTCATTGGGCGAACCGCTCACGTGACGCATCAGCGAGCAGCCAAATCAAATTTGGTTGTCTCGCCAAGCAGCAAACGCACGGGCGCGCATGCACCTTCACCCTGGACGAGGGCATTCAGAGTCATCACTCTGATCGCGCTGAGCGTGCGTGCGCGGTTCGCTCCACCCTGGCCGCAGCCCCTCGTAGCACCAAATTGAGCAATGGCAGTGACAAGTGTAATAAACTACAACACATGATTCCTAGAAGTATTCTAAATCATGTTTGTAAAGCCGCCGTCCCCCTACTCCCTCCCTGGCCATTTTATTTACAGGGTGCGAACCCCTTAGAACTGAACCAGACTATTTTCATCTCTATAGGCCTACCAGTACCTGAGTTTGGAAACATTGGAAGCCATGGGAGGGGTTTGGTTCCCTCCTCCTTGTGGGATTTCACTGTGTTGAACAGGAGTTTGCACAGGTGAAACCTCCCTCTCTCCTCTAGTTTTCACTGGCTCAGGGTGAACAACTCTGAATGACATTTTTAATGTATCATAACGTAACAAGCATTTTTTGTTTGTATAGCAACCATTTACAAAGTCTCTTCCTCTTCTGAAACAGGCTCTGGCACACCCCTTTTTGAGCCCTGCCCCCTCTCTAGCAGTGCACCAATTGTATCTAATGACTGCCTGATCACATGATCTTCCCCACAGACAGAACTTTGCATCTTTGGTCCTCTTCTGCTGCACTGGCAGCCATTTAGTGAACCCTGAGCGGAATCTTTGCTGATCGATCACAGGAGAACGTATCCTTATTACTTATCATTGTGTGGATCGTATTGATGCACATATTAAAGGGGGGGGGGAGGCGGCAACACTAATAATAGGCAATTTACAGCTCAAACTGCTAGGAACATTTGCAACAATTTATCACAAACAGGAAAGTGTTACAAAGATCTTGCACTGCTGGGGAGGTGGGTTAAAGCCTGCTACATAAATTAAAGGATGCTCATTATATTAGATTAATTAAAAATGGCATTAAGAGTTGAATATATATATACACACATACAACACAGTACAGTAGGACCACGCTCATACGGCGGGTTCCGTTCCATTGCGGCACCGCAAAGGGAAAAGCGCCGAAAAGTGGAATAGGTGATTTTCGGCGTCTCCTACCCTTCTGCGCATGCCCGAACTCGGCCGCTCCTACTTCTGCGCATGCGCAAACTCGTCCGCCCCCCCTTCTGCGCATGCCCAAACTTGGCCGCTCCGCTTCCTCACATGCAGCCCCCTTCTCGGTACCGCCGTATTGGCGGATCGGCGAGAGGCGGGGCCCTACTGTACACTGGGAATTTAAAATGGAATTGAACATTAACCCACATTAGGCAAGCTTAGATTGCCATGCTTAACCCCTAAATGCCAGTAAAATAAAATATTAAAAAAATGGCAAAAATAAAGAAAATGGGAAAAAAGAAACAGCTGTTCACAGCATCATCCACCGTCAGAATACATTTCACTTATTTGATTATTACTTTTTGAGGGAGATTGTTGCTTTAAACACTGCATTGCAAATTAATGTATAAAGCAATAGATTGTGATGGGGGTAAGATGAACTCAAGACCTTGTTATTATAGGCACGGACCTATGCATATAACACTATAACATCAATGGCCTTTATGCAACATAAATTTTATGGATTGCATGGTTGCTGGATCATTTAGCCTGTCCGTCAAGATGTTCCTCTGGAGGTTCACAAATGCAATGCTACATACATACTGTACTCCTCTATACTAGCAGAACTGCCCTGCACTCTGTGTTCCGCTAAGATAATCATAGTGACATCCAGGAGGTCGCTGTTGGTATCATCACCACTATAAATAATAATGATAACTTTATTTCATAGAGCGATTTTCTCCCAATGGGACGCGAAGCGCTTCATAATTACAATATAGCGCGCGGTACGCAGCCCATAGGAATGTCACAGACACAGTCCCTGCCCAGGTGAGCTTACAATCTATGTTTTTGGTGCCTGAGGCACAGGGAGATAAAGTGACTTGCCCAAGGTCACAAGGAGGCCATGAACAGTCTTTTGAAGTCAGATCTCAGGTGATAAGTGCTGCGTGTGGTAGGGGTGAGGAGCTTGTTCAGATAGGCGGGTTAGTTTCTCCAGAAAGTGTTTGAAGGCAAAACAGGGAAGATGAACTTAGCGCCCAGTGATGTGCGCTGTAGTTTCATTGTAGGACAAAGCGGCATATTGAGTTGTAGAGGGTGTTTGCTAAGGTGGGTTTGGGGTGCCGAGCCGTATACTGTGTCCCGTAGTCTATAATTGGCATTAGCATCTGCTGTGCGATGCGCTTTCTGACCAGCGGGATTAGGGAGGATTTGTTCCTTGTAAAGTACAACCATTAAATGGGAGTCAATCCATATGTTCAGATATTTAAAACTAGTTATGGGCTAGGATGGTATTAGCGTTGGTTCTGATCTGGAGCTCAGTCATGCGTAGTGTTAGAAATGTAGTCTTGGTCCCAAATACCATTGTTAGTCTTGTCAGTGTTTAAAAACAGTTTGTTTTGGGAAATTCAGTTTTCAAGTCTTGAAAAATCCGATTGAAGTATGTGCTCAAGGTCGGAGAGGCTATGGCTGTGTGCATATAAGATTGTGTAATCTGCATACATGTGTATTGAAGCTCCCTTACAAGCTGTAGGAAGATTATTGATGAAGACTTAAAAGAGTAGGGGCCCCAGAACAGAGCCTTATTCTTTGCCTTTAGATCTATAAAAAATAAAATAAAAACTCAAAGTGCTTCACAGTTACATTTTAGTGTGTGGTACCCAAGAATCTTTACAGGCACACCTTGCCCAAATGAGCTTACAATTTTGGTGTCTGAGGCACAGAGAGATAAAGCGACTTGCCCAAGGTCACAAGGAGCTGATACCGGGAATTGAACCAGGTTCCCCTGTGTCTACTCACTGAGCCGCTCCTTCTAATGTCTCATGGTGATTGGAGATGTGCAATTTGTTGAGACATAAAACTGATACTTTGTGTCAATTTACCAACTAAGCGGCCATTCACAACATGACACTGCCACTTTGTAACCAGAGGGGCCTGAACCACCTGTGTATTGTGATGTATGCAGAAATGGAGGGAGAAAAAACGGAGCACTAAATCCAGTGCTAAATGCAGCAATAAAACCAACAGGAGTATGTTCCCAGTAAAAGGCTATTTAATGAATCAGAAAAAGGTTACAAAGCACACCAACGCGTTTCGGACCTCTACAGTCCTTTTTTTTTTTTTATTGTGATGTATGGAACATGTTAATAATACTTTATTTCATGTAGCGCTTTTCTCCCAATGGGACTCGGCATGTCACAATGACAGCATAGCGCGCGGGACGCAGCACATAGGAATGTTACAGACACAGTCCCTGCCCCGTGGAGCTTACAATCTATGATTTTGGTGCCTGAGGCACAAGGAGATAAAGTGATTTACCCAAGGTCACACGGAGCCGACACCGGGAATTGAACCAGACTCCCCGGCTTCAAACTCTGTGATGTTGTTATTAGAGTCAGTGTCTGTACTCACTGTGCCGCTCCCTTACTGCAGGGGGGGGGGTTTCTCAACTCCAGTCCTCAAGACCCAGGCTTCAGCACAGGTGGCTCAACAGTGACTCAGTCTTTGACTGATTGAGCCACCTGTGCTGAAGCAAGGATATCCTGAAAACCTGACTTGTTGGGGGCCGAAGTTGAGCACCCTAGTGTTACTGACAGGTACAAGAAGTGTAGCATAACCATACCACAAGCCGGCGGCGTCCATCAGCGTGAGCCACGTTTGCCCTGCGTGCGGTCGTGACATAATAAGGACACGTCTTCCCAGAGCAGCGAGGAGCATTTTCTCCTGTTAATGCCAGAGCCATGCTTTATAGGGACACATCGATATTTAGCCCCTTCCTTCCTGTGCTCTTTATCTGTCTGTGAAACGCTCTCTATCCTGACCTCACATTTACGCTGTAACATAGACCTGTCTGCTGCCATGGTAACCAGAGAAATGTCGCCTGGTTCACATGCGGCTCATACGGTGAGCGGCAGGTGGTGTTAAGCGCTTTGCTTTCAGAGGTTCGTGATGCAATGAAGGACTGAATGAAGTCCCCTATATACTGTGTACACAGAGCAGGATACAGAGGAGGCCATGCCCTGCCTCACAATGTGATTACAGCAGTTCTGTACATAATGCGTGTGGTGGGCAACTCAAGTCCTCCAGGGCCACCAACAGGTCAGGTCTTCAGTCAAAGACTGAGCCACTGATTGAGCCACCTGTGCTGAAGCAGGGATATCCTGAAAAGCGGACCTGTTGGTGACTCTTGAGGACTGGAGTCAATAGAGCCACCTGTGCTGAAGCAGGGACTGATTGAGCCACCTGTGCTGAAGCAGGGATATCCTGAAGATCTGACCTGTTGGCGGCCTTGAGGACTCGTGCCCACCCCTGATATAGAGTTCAGTTCTGGGTGGTTGAAGAGTGATGGTAGTACAGGGCGTGGTGGTCCAAAAAAGTGCTACTCTAGGGGCCCCTTGCTCCTTATTTTTAAGGGGCGAGCGATCCAATGGAGCGCCGATCATGGGCCCGGAACAGAAGCCGCATCCTGCAATCGCTCTGAAGAGCGGCCACCTGACGTGGAAACGCCGCAGGGCCCGTGGCCACAGGGGAGGTGTGACCCTCTGGCACTGAAAGGGTTAAAGCAACAGTTCCCACTCCCTCTGTCCCCTTCTTTTTATTTTACCAGGGGGGGGAACCGGGTGGTCTCCGGACCCAAAACGCGCTATTCTGGGCTTCAGGGACCCCCGGGCCCCTGAGATAACTATGGGGAAAAGTAGTGCCATTGTGCCCCTGTTTTTTAAATCCCCTGCCTCATGCGGGCAAATAGGAGGCGGCAGAAGATGACTGTGTGGTTTCCTATTGGCCCACGTCACATAGAAGATTAAGACCACCATTTTGTGTCCCCCGTAGGGGACTGGAACGCGCTACTTTTACTGATAAGTATCTTGGAACTAGGAGGGTCGATGCTGAAAAATGTGTCCCGGCTCCGGGACCCCCTGCATCCCAGCTCGGGGACCCCCTGCATCCCAGCTCGGGGACCCCCTGCGTCCCAGCTCTGGGACCCCCTGCGTCCCAGCTCCGGGACCCCCTGCGTCCCAGCTCCGGGACCCCCTGCGTCCCAGCTCCGGGACCCCCTGCGTCCCAGCTCCGGGACCCCCTGCGTCCCAGCTCCGGGACCCCCTGCGTCCCAGCTCCGGGACCCCCTGCGTCCCAGGTCCGGGACCCCCTGCATCCCAGCTCCAGGGACCCCCTGCGTCCCATCCTAATAAAAAATATGATGGAATATTGGGGTGAGTGAAGCACATTTGGGGATCGGGGGAGACCTGCAAAAACCTGCCAAGGTATCCTATCCATAAAATACAGTTTAAAAGAGCTTTGCTCCAATGGCAATACATTTAAGGGGTCTGTAAATCAAGGCCATTTTGGAGCAAAACTGGGGCATTTTCACACTGCCGCTATGTATCAAAGCATTTCGCTCCAATTTTGCCCTGTCTTCCCCTTGGGGAGAGTCAGTAGGAGGAGTTGGGGGGGAGTTACACGGTGCACCGATTATAATGAGACGTATCACATTCTGCGTCTCTGTCCCAGCTTGCACTTTGGAGAGAGTCAGTAGGAGAAGTTGGGAGAGATTTCCATGGTGCACAGATTATATACCTTGGGGAGAGTCAGTAGGAGGAGTTGGGGGGAGTTATATGGGGCACAGGTTATAATGAGATGTATCACATTCTGGGTCTCTACCCCAGCTTGCACCTTGGGGAGAGTCAGTAGGAGGAGTTGGGGGGAGTTATATGGGGCACAGGTTATAATGAGATGTATCACATTCTCTGTCTCTCTGCCCCATTCTTTTTGCTTTTTATTTTCCTCCAAAAACCCTCCATATCTGAAGTGGTGTAAATGTAACATTCTGCATCCAATGTGCTCACATACGCGGCAACTCTGCTCCAAAAAAACGGCAGTGTGTCTAAACACACTTTCCTCACTACTTTTTGATACATAAATCCCATTGACATAAGACACACTTCATCTCATTTCGACGTCTGTGTAGACCCAAGCCATAAACACCCGCTGCTTCAGTAGTTCCTAAATCTGAAGGGGTGTTTGATGCATTTCTCGCTTGACCCTTGATGTTTTTTATGGTAACTGTTTGTAACCCTCTATGCGAGTCTTCCTAGGGAGATTACTTTGGGGCTTTATGTATATGGCTACTCCGCATGGGTTGCCGTGACTCAGGGTGTTGGAATTCGGGCAGCTGGGCGATGAGGTAGCAAGGATGTGTTATAATGGGCGTGAGGAACTTTTATAGTACAACTGTCCTTTATTTGTGTCCCCAAACACAGGGACCGCTCATTCATATATTGACAACGTTGCACTGTATTTTATATCAGGCAGACATGAATACGGTTCTCTCTATCGGTCTTAACACTTGAATGGAGGTACATACAGGCGGTCCTCGGTTATCCAACGGAATCTGTTCCTGGAAGGAGCGTTGGATTGTGAAACCGTTGTAAAGTGTGTCCCATGTTAATCAGTGGCGGTGAGCGTCAGATAACACATTCCGGCGTTGGATAACACATTCCGGCGTTGGATAACACATTCCGGCGTTGGATAACTCATTCTGGCGCTGGATAACACATTCCGGCGTTGGATAACACATTCCAGCGTTGGATAACACATTCCGGCGTTGGATAACTCATTCCGGCGTTGGATAACTCATTCCGGCGTTGGATAACTCATTCCGGCGTTGGATAACTCATTCCGGCGTTGAAAAACGGTCCTTGGGGTTGAATTGCAAAGCGATGGATATGCCATGCGTTGTAAAGTGAAGCGTTGGATAACGAGGACTACCTGTATCTTGTTTCTTCACTGTCTTAAGACCCGGGCCCCCCTTCCTCATTGGTTTGGAAAATCTCTCCTCCTTGTCTCGGTAACCATAGCATAAGAACAGGGGCCAGAGAGAGAATTGGTTGGTCTCTGTGGGAGAGGGGTCTCCAGTTGGCTGTTGCTGGGTATAAAGTAATACAGAGGACGGCGATCAGGTTTGACAATATTTCTGTTCTACAAATAGAAAGGCAGAGAGAAAATAAAGGGTCTCCCGGCTTCAGTGAGAAATAAGAGCTGGGAGTTTGTAAGTAAAGCAGCGGGTTACCCTGGCATGCACATGAAATGAAATACCGGTGCTGCGTGGCATCTGACGGCAGAGCGGGCAGGCGCTGCGCATAGGTAACTCCGCCGCCCCGAGGCGAGGCGGGGGAGCTTACGAGACGTGGAAGAGCGGGCAGGCGTGCGCCTAGGTAACTCCGCCGCCCGAGGAGCGGGCAAGCTCCGAGACGTGGGCAGAGCGGAGCAGGCAATGCGCATGGGTAACCGCCGCACCCGAGGGCGGGGAGGCGTCCTGAGACGATGGCAGGACGCGGGCAGGCGCTGCGCATGGGTAACTCCGCACGCCCCAGGCGAGGGGAGGACCTGCAGAGTACACGGACAAGGCGGGCAGGCGCTGACGATAGGTAATCCGCCGGCCCGAGGCGGGGAGGCTCCGAGACGGCCCAGAACGGGCAGACGCTGCCGCATAGACGTAACTCCGACCGCCCTAGAAGGTGGGAGAGCTCCAAGACGTGGAGAAGGACGGGGAGGCGCTAGCGCAATAGGTTAACTCCGCCGCCCCGAGGCGGGAGGCCTCGAGACGTCCGCGCTCAGCTGAACAGTTACAACGTCTCGCGTGTCGGCTTTGCTAAAAGGGCAGCAGTTTAGGGGTTAATGCTGGTTCTTTCTGCCTCCTACTTCCGTCAATGCCAAAGGTGGTATGCGGGTTCTCTGTATCATGATATATATAATACGGAAAATAGCGTGTTAGTCAGTTGCCGATCGTGCCGATATAAAAATTGAAAGTACTTCAGGATTAGGTGATAACGCTTTGCTTTTACTCTAGCGGACTAAACAGCTCAAGACGTTCTCCCTGTCTTCCGTCAGCGTTAGCAAGTACTGGTTTCCACAGAGAACCGCGTGAAGGAGATATCGGCGGGCGGGGGTGGGGGCATGGGGGGAGGCTGCGAATTTCCTGGACTGAAATATAGATATATGATCTGTTCATTAGGTTTACAGGACTGGCGCTAAAAAAAAGTGACAAAAACCCTCCACAAGTATAAAGCATAAAGCCAACTGTAATATTACTGTATGTCTTTTGCAGTGTCTTAGACAGAGTCTGCAACCACTGTCTTTCCCCGTTGCTCAACCAGCATACATGCCACTTCCACTGCAGCAAGGGAATCTGGGGAAATGAACATGCCAACTGACCCAGCATCAGTGCACCACTTGTCCAAGCCTCGAGCTGTCGCCAAAAAGAACCATACACGTATAATTTACAGATGCAATATAATATAGGATTTGATCAAAGTGTAACCAACACTAGCTAAATACAGTGCCTGCTGAGAATGCCTCAAAAAGTATGTATTAATGCAGGAGCGGTGAGATACTCAACTCCAGTCTCACAGCCACGCCAAAAAAAGGTCAGGTTTGTCAGGATATCCTGCTTCAGAACAGGTGGCTCAATCAGAGGCTCAAGTCTCGATTAGGGGATATACCATCGAAACATAGACCTGTCGGTGGACCATTGGAGACCTGGAGTTGCCCCCCTCCCTTGCCAATAAATCCTTATTCGTCCACCGTGTTTGTTGCAATAGTTTTACTCAATTGAACAACGACTTTGCACGCAGGAACTACGCCCAAACAATATTATTTAACTTTTTTTTTTTTTTTCCCCTCAAAGGCCGTGGCTGAGCTTGCTTCAAAGAAAAAATCGTTTGCCAAAGACTGTTATCTTGGTCCCATCTGCAGTCGGGGGTATATGTAGCCGACCGTGTTGTAGCTTGGTACCAGTAGATGCCAAAGAGGCTTTCAGCAGAGCCAACGGCCAAAGAAAAGAAAAAAATTAAGTACGTTAACCATCTGGATACAGTGCATGAGCCTGTGCAAAATATTTGACCTTGTGAAGTGTACGGCACCCGATTAGGACTAGCAGCCGCTATCACGGAAAGAAAATGTATGCCTCAGCAGTTGGCCAGGATCATAGGACACGTATTTGATGGCAAGCCGGGAGAAAATCCCGCAGCCAGCGAAGCAAAGCTGCCAGTAGGGGCAGCAGCAACACAGTAATCAAGAGGCCAGCCATCTGCCTGGATACAATGGCTTTCTCTTTCACAGTGTTACGGTCGTTATGGGTTTTATTAGAGCCAGAAGGTACTCCAGGGCAAAGACTGAGCCACCGGTGCTGAAGCAGGGGTATCTGAAGACTTGACTGTTGGGGGCCCTCGAGGACTGGAGGGAGTTGGAACAAATGAATGAGCCATTCCTGTGCCGAGAGCAGGGTGGAAACCCTGAAAAACCCGACCTGTTGGTGGGCTTTGAGGGCCGGAGTTGCTCAAAAAGGTAGACAACACCGCACAGGGAAATTATTAATACAAATAAAGGCAAGAAGGAAAATCATGGCAATAGGAAAGGAAATCCCTGCCCCGAGAGATTACAATCTAAGTGATTTATTAATGTAATAATCCACTCAGGGAAAGGGCTAATCCGTGTTCAGAGTGGTCTGCAAAAGTAGCGGTACTGTGTGGATAATCAACATTTGGGGAATTTATCAACATTGGAAGGGGAGAGCGGTGGGGGAAACAATTGGGCATTATTTAAAATAAATAATAAGAATTTTTAAAATATATCTACATAGATACATACATTATCAACATACATACATTACAACAATGTCCAGGTTTCTTTCTAATGGAAAATGGAAAAGTATGATGATAAGAAATATATTAGTGTTACTGTAGACCTTAAATTAACAGAAAGATCCGACCTCCCATACCCTTGTCAATCACTGGGCTAGCATGTGGTATTTAATACTTTGGGGCATTAATCTTCAGCGTTTATGCGCTGCTCTGAAAGCAATATTACAGTGCGTGAAACAGTTTCTGAGTGGCTTAAAAAGTTTAGTGATACTGATTCTTACACCATTGGGGCAAAACTCTGCCGTGTGTTTTAGTTTTCTTTACGTGTGAAGCAGTATAGTATAACTGTTACAAAGGGGAAGAGGAGAGGCCTTTGTAAAAAAACCCACATTTCGTGGATAAAAAAAAGCAGAAGTCTGTTTGCGAATTAAACAGATATTATACGCTGGGTGTGAAAATGACCGTCCCGACAAGTGCGACCATCGACCAATGACTAGTGAGGTTCAGGATTATGTGGTAGGGAAATGCTCTATCCCTTCGATATTAGGATGTGGGAAATTTGATTTTCAGGGAGAAACGTGTAACAGTACTGTATATAGAAGTTTCACGGAGTGACGGGACTGCACCATCATATTTAAAAGTTGGGCTCCATAAGGTATATGTATATACTATTATTTTTGCTATTTAATTTTTAGCTCTTGGTTTGTAAGGTGGAGTTGATTGGTTTACGAGAAAATATGAGTAAGGTAAAAGAGCATAATATCCAATTCTATTGCTGTTACTGTACTAGTTGCATTGCATACGTATACTGAAATCTTCCTCTTGTTGTGTTTGATCAAAAATAGATTTGCCATTGTATAGTTTCTGATTGCCCTGGTATAGTTTCTATTGCCATTTGTATAGTTACTCTTTAATATCCTAATAATCGTGTGGGCCTGGTTGGTGAAAGAAGAAGTGAGAAGTGAACATTGCTGGGGGCTTTTTCGTTTTATTGGGCACCTTCATGTCAATTTGTTGATGGCCAAAGCAAAAATGCAATTCATAAAATTTTATATGGATTAAATGTAAAACAAAAAAGTCAGAATACATGTTACATGGGCTTTCCTGGTCTGGTCAAGTTGTGCGGGGCTGATTTTATTTATTTTGAAAAAGCAAGATTATACAGTGACAAAATATATAATATATACAGATATATATATAATATATATATATATATAATATATATATACTCTATATGATATATATATATAGATATATATATACAGGTAGAGTGAAGCTCTCCGGGCAGGTGGATTTCCTTATTCCTATTACCTGCCTTTGTTTGTTGCAATTATGGATATATAATTCCTGCATTGCATGTCTCTTTGGTAATGTACGAGTAACACTGTGGGCACAGTATAGAAGGCCTATACATACATACATGGTGATGGTGAGTGAGGTGTGTGTGTGTGTGTTATATCTAAAGATATGTGTGTGTGTGTGTGATGTGTGTGTGTGGTGTGTGTTTATATATATATTATATAATAGACACCACACACCACCACACACCACACAACACACACCCAACACAAACACATATATATATATACACACACAACACACACACAAACATCTTATATATATACACACACACACAAACACACACACACACATATATATATATAGACACACACACAACACACACTCACTCCACAGTAACCTGTCTGTATTGTATATCTCTATATATAGTGCCCACAGTGTACTCGAGTACATTTACACAAGGACAATGCAATGCAGGAATATTATACAATAAATTTGCAAACACAAACAAAGGTCACGGGTTAATAGGAAAGGAAATCCTTGCCCCGGAGAAGATTACAATTAAGGCTGGCGTACAGGGTTGCAGCAGCCGGCGGAGAGGCGCGATCAGGCTGAGGAAAGCGGAGGAGGCTTTCCATGGCCTGGTTAGCGACAACATACGGGGGGCGCTTGTCGGGGGCCGGGGGCGGGCCAGTGACATCACGGAGCTGGTTCGCCTCATTGGCGAGAAACACACACGGACTGGCCTGCACTCCGTGAGCGCTTGAAACTAAAAAATTCTAAGATCCTACGCTTGCGAAGCTGTGCGCGAGCCCCTGCTAAAGCCACTCTCATCGTCTGCAGAGGTCACTGGTAAGCGTATGCGCGGCCCTCAGCCATCCAAGCCTAAGTGGTGGTTGGTTGTGTTGGCGAGACTTAAGAGGACAGCAGGTGAAGAGTGTCATTTTCAGCCGTGTCTCCCCACTTTTGGATGAAGCCAATGATCTCCCAAGGTTCTGCAGTTGCAGCCTCTCTTCTGCCCGTCGCCCGCACACATTTTCTGATCTCATCCTCCCATCTTGCTTTTGGTCGTCGTCTTGGTCTTTTAATCTCCCTTACAATCCAGTCGAGTAGCATATTTGTCCAATGATTGTAATTTCTTCTTGCGATGTGTCGACCCGCCGCCATTTTAATTGCTTCCACCATTGTGATGATGTCACAGACTTTTGTTTGGTTTCATACTCTTATTTCCCTGATTCTCTAGGGGTAACACCAGCTGCATATCTCCGACATACGTTTCAGGTGAGCATAGGCAGAATATACTGACGACGGAGTAGCTAGATCTGAGATAGAGAAATATATATATGAGATATATATAGATAAGATAGAGATAGATACCCACACAACACACACACACACACACATCAGCACACACACACACACACCACATTTTGTAAGTATATATAATAAATGAGATAAAAAACCACATATAGAATGTGTTGGGATGGTGTGGGGGGTGTGGTGTGTGTGGTTGTGTGGGTGTATGTATGATATATATATATATATATATATAGTATATATATCATATATATATATATATATATATAAAAACGAATAGACGATACCGTCTGTGGGCTAACGAAATGCTTTTATTGGATGCGAGCTTTGAGATACCTGATCTCTATTCGGGCGGTTTTACAATGATTTAAAATGTGGATACTATATATTAGTGTGAGTATATATTTTTTCACATTTTGTTCCTCATATGCGTTAAAATTGAAGTAGTTTGCTTCTACTGCCCTTGCAAAAAAAATAAAATTTTTTTTTGGTTGGCGGGAAAAATAGTACACTGTATTCAAGTGCTGCTTCAACATATATATTTGTTTTTACCAACCTAGATAAAGAGCCTGCAGGATGCTGAGCAGTGGCCGGGTAAGGAAGATGTTGTTGTGGACATTGATTGCATCAATTAATACTACAAGAAGCGATTGTTATTCAATTATTGTTAATGCTGAAATGATTCCACCATAGGGCACCATAGTGCATTTTATGGGTTTCAAAAATCATAATACATAATAAATCTGTTACTTTGCTGTATCAGGGATTTGAATTTTGATATTCGGATGGATTAAAGCTGCCAGTTCGTTTTTTTGGTTTTTGTTTTTTTTAATTTATTGTTTTATTCAATAGTTTATGTGTGCAATCTCTAATTACCCTAAAGAAACTGCATAGCTGCGGGTCAATTCGTTATCCATGTTTTGATAGGCGAATTTGGTGACATAATTAAGAGGTGGCAATGTTTTTCTTTTGCTTCTGTCACTCAGTGGAAGCTCATAATATTCATGAGCACTCCGGACGACAAGTGCTAGAGGGAGGGCAGGGGCTGAGCAAAGGGGTGTGCCAGGGCTGATGTGACAGGACATGAAGGGGCAGTCGATTAGCAAGAATGGTTGTAATCGAATACAAGAAATGATCTTTCAAAAGTTGTTTTTTAAAACGAAAATGCTAAAAGTATCTTTTCTTACTACAGAACTGATTTAGTGTAAAAAAAAAACACCACATGCAGGATATTGAACTGAAACGCAGCTTTAACTTAATTAATCGAGCCTCTTTGTAATTCACGGATTGCTTTGTAATGCGTTGATGTTCACATGCTGGGCAGATTAGGGGTTTAAAAGTATAATAATAGACAGCATCCGTACAGTCTGAGCACCAAGTCAATGGAAGTCCACTGTCGTCAGTGTTAACTCTCTGAAGTCTGAAATGTTTGCGGGAATAGCTTTTATTTGGGGGTAGAGAAACCCTAGAATCATACGTTATTGTCCCTTGCTCAGACGTTTTAACCCAGTAATCAAAATAAAGTATTCTTTTAATAACGTGAAATGTGGAAACCACTAATACCTTTCCGTGTGCTAAATGCGTCGGAGTTGCCTTGTATGTGAGAACACTGACGGGGGTAACGCTTAATGCTTTCCTGCTGTCCGTTCACCGACCACATTTTAGCCACACGGGATACAACGTGCTTGCATGTAAGGTCACCAGCCAGAGTGATAGGAGGAGAAAACATCTCAAACATATAAACCTCCGTCTTCATTTGAACACGGCCATATGTATTGGCACGGAGGTTTCTGGGGGAACTATTTTGAACATGATCAGGAAACACTGAAGAAAAATTTAACCCATTTTAAAAAGTTTAGGTGCAGGGCTAACCTCTTACTCTTCCCGGTACCCTCCAAACCGGTATATATGTGCAGCTCCCCACTCTTTACTACCTCACCGATCCGCGTCACCAGTTTTTAGCGGTTTGCGGGGGAGGAAGAACAGCCCGGTCCACATCGGCACTGACCACCTCACGCAGCTTCATAGTCGTGGGGTCCCGGGTAAGCACAGACGTTTACCCATTTAAACATATGGTGCCATTGTTGGTACACTCTGAGTCCCAGGGCCACGCGGAAATAGTGTAGTTGTACTGAAGATGATGAGCCGCCCACACGTCATCAGATAGAGGTCTCATAACGGTCGAGCATAAAGTACGCTGTGAGACACTGTTCAAGTCTTTGTAGATAGCTGCAACACAATTTAGTAGCAGAAAAGTCCTGAGAAGGAACTGTTTCATAGAAAGGGAGCAAAGGGCGGGAGGGGAGCCGTGAGGGCACCTTTCATTCCATGGAGTGAAACCAGGGAGGGAAGCGGAGTAAGGGCGTGTGATACCTTTCTTGGACAAACAAGGACGTTGGTGTATGTTACAAGATACAGGGGTTTTCATTGGGTACTACCCTGAGAGGTGGAAGCTGTAACATATCAACTACGTTTGTCGTGTAAACGGTATCATACCCCTTACCCTCTCCTCATGTGTACTAATAGTAAAGGCATGTGAGCCATTTTACAGAGCGTGTTAATGGAATGTGGCCAGAGGTATCCTTTATAGAGCATAGACCACTCAATAAAGGTGTCCCAATTTCTTTCATGAGTGGCAGAAAATACAGTTTCAATTCCCATCCTCAGTAAACTGGTTTTTTGCAGCGACGTCTGTCAATGGGAAAACTTCCCCAACTTTCTATGCAGAGTCGGACAAAGTTGATTCTGTACACGTTGCAAGTTTTTTAAAGAAAAAAAGTTTGCGGGTGGAGAATAAATTAATTGGTGTCATGGCGATGCTTGATGAACACTCCCTCTTCTGGATTTTTTCTCTAGGAGATAGAAGTTGCCAAATTTGCAAATCACGTGTATTTCGTGTGCAAATTGAATGCCTGTGGGCACATTTTGGTATTAAATGTGGTAATTGTTGTTTAATTACCACCCAATTGCTGCACCCATGTAGCAGGCACACTATGGGGGGGGGGGATTTTCATAGCACATTTGAGGAGGAAATGGATGCAAAATGCGTCATTTCATTCTTGCGCCTCGGACGTCAATGTATAAGGTTGGCCCCAAGTTTGCACCGCTTGGATTTGGGGGAGACAATAGGAAGAGGTTAGGAGGGGTACATGACGTACAGAATTATAATGAGATGTAACCAGCATTAAAAAAAGTGACAAAAAAAACCTTCACCGTCCAGAACGATGAACTAGCACTTGTTAAGGACAGTACATGTCTCAAGGCAGGACCACAAACCGGATTTCCCCCATTACGGTACCCCAGGGGGGCATCAACTCCCGTCCTCAAAGCTCTCCCCAAAGGTCAGGTTTCAGGAATCCCAGCTTGCACACAGGTTGACTCAATCGACGCTCAGCAAAGACGAGCTCTGGATTGAGCCACCTGTGGTGAAGCAGGGAACTGATTGAGCCCCTTGAAGCGATGGGATATCCTGAAAACCTGACTGGTGGGGGCGTTGAGGATGGGTTGAGCACCCACCTGGCTTCGCATCACAGTACTTTCCACTGCGCCAAGGATTTCTGGGTAATGACATGCAGAATGGGGACAGTGTTGTCACTCTTTACTTTTATTCATTTACATTGGACCTATAAGCTTATGCCTGCCGTATGCATTACACACTTGTTTCGCCCCAAATGAAGGGGGGGGGGCGCTGGGTTACAGAAGGGCAAAGCCCAGATAGTAACCACTCACAGACAGTTTTCAGCGCAGACTGGAGAAGTTGCAGGGCCAGTAATGATGATGAGGCAACACTCTGTCATTGGCTCCTGTTGTATCTGATATTTGACGAAAAAAAGAAACAATGCCGCGCCAGGTCCCCGAGCCCGGGGTGACCAACTCCTGTCCTCATGGGCTACCAACAGGTCAGGTTTTCAGGATATCTCTGCTTCAGCACAGGTGGCTCAATCAGTCCCTGCTTCAGCACAGGTTGCTCAATCAGAGGCTCATTCGAAGACTGATTGAGCCACCTGTGCTGAAGCTGGGATATCCTGAAAACCTGACCTGTTGGTGGCCCTTGAGGACTGGAGTTGGCCGCCCCTGTCCTGTCACCTGCACGTGACGGTGGTAGCAGGTGAATTGAATCAGTTTTCATGAATCTGCCCGTTGCATCGGGAGCAGCCGCCTGTTCTCCTTGTGATCGAAAAGGACATTAGCAGCCCTCACTGTGACGTCGTAAAAATACAACGGCTGACGCCGTGTCCTCGTGTCCTGCGAGCTGCAGTATACCTCGCACACTCGAAAACGGATCCGAGACTCTCCTGGCAACAACAACAACAGAAAAAAACCCCATTCACAGCGCCCTGGTGTCGGTCTGGGTTTGATAGGCTGTGGTTTGTATTCCTGACACTGGTGGTTATGTGTCACAACCACAGCAATTAGCAGACATTTCCAGGATGTGTGCGTTAGGATGAATGCAGCAGTCTTGCCGCTGAGGATCTGATCCTCACTGATCCTCTTTCCCTCTATGGGAGCGAAGCTTGCGCAGCGCATGTTGTATGCTGAACTCATGGAGACGGGCTGTGCCTTTATAGCATGGCTTAAAGAGGCAATACATGCCAGGTTATTCCCCCCACCCCCTTTTTTTTTTCTTTTTATATAGGATTGAAGCAGGGGGTCTCTGAAGCTGAACCCCATTACTTTCAGCTCTGGGGACCCCCGGCTTCCGGAGATACTGACCTCCGTAGTGGGTGCCGGTAGCCTCTCCATGGTTCACATTATGGGAGGTATGTATAAGCAGGGGGTCCCCAGAACTGAAATGAATGGGGTCCAGCTCAGGAGACACCCTGCTTCAATCCGGTTTGAAAAATGAATAGAAAACGGCTTGGATTGCTCCTTTATAACGGCAATCCAGCACATCCCCCCCCCCCCCCACAAGCCGTTATAGGTTTAACTCGTTAGTATCTTTCCCGCTGAGCACGGCCTGGTCCTTTAAAAGAAAAATGTTAGCGTTAGATTGTCTTAGTTTCCAGCACTAGGCTCTCCGGAGAGCTCCCTTTTGACCTCCCCAGACAACTTAATATTTTAAATGCTTGTATCTCCTGAATAGAGCATTGCAGAGGGGCAAGAACAGATCTCTTAGGCCGCGCTTATAGTGCCGTCGACGTCGCCCCAAAAAACAAATGCATTGTGACCGCCGCGTGCGCTTATAGTAAGCGCGACGGGGAGCCGCGATTTTTTGAAGCTGGCAATATTTGATTTTTCAGGAGCTGTCGCCTCGTGTGACAGCCCCTGAACCAATCAATGGACTGTTTTGCCGCGACGCCGCTGCAAAGCGAAATACAACTTTTGCTAGCGGCGACAGTGACATCACACGTCGCCGTCACGGGCACTATATGCGCGGTCTTACACATGACGTCAAAATAAAATAAAAATGGAGGTCAGCGCAGACTGCGGCTTTAACTGTAGACGACATGGCTAAGGCTCAGATCAGGAGTGGCCAACTCCAGTCCTCAAGGGCCACGAAATTTTCCCTGGAAATTTCCCCCCCAAATAATCCCCCCCCAGGTAGAAAGCAGGGGAGTTGAAAATCATTCATCTCGGCACCTCCTAAGGAGGCATGTGTCTCAGAAAGCAGGGGGTCCCCGGAGCTGAAATTAACAGGGTTCAGCTCCGGAGACCCCCTGCTTCAATCATACATGTATTTAAAAAAAAATAAAGGAAAGCAGCAGGGCTGTTACTCTCTCCCTCTCGCCGCCCCAGGTGGCGCCTCTTACCCGCCATGGGACGGGCCTAGGTGATGTACGGTCGTTGTCACTGATTTTGAACTTGTTTTTGTTTTTTTGGTCTGAGGTTGGGGCAGGTTTAAGATAGTGGCAAAGGCCAGGGACAGAGAACTAAGGCCGCGCTTATAGTGCCAGCGACCCGACGTCGCCCGAAAACAAATACATTGCCGCCGCGTGTGCTTATAGTGCACGCGACGTTGCGACGTCGCGGAAACTGGAAGCCGGCAAAATTTGATTTTTCAAGGGCTGTCGCGTCACGTGATGGCCTTTGAACAAATCAAATTGCCAGAATCCCGCTACCCCACCACCCGGCAAAACATATCTTTCGCCGGTGGTGACGGCGACGGGTGACGTCACCCGCCGTGTCTCCGTCGCCATCGACGGCACTATAGGCACGGCCTAAGACTGTGAGGGGACAGACTACACGAGATTCTAGCAGCAGCGTTTAAGATAGATTGTAGTGGAGACAGGTGAGATGCAGGAAGGCCGGACAGTAGAAGGTTACAAAAGTCAAGAAGGGAAAGAATTGGGCCTGTGTTACAGTTTATGTAGAGTAAATGCAGCTGCTTCACTGTGAAAAGCATTACAAAATTATGCTCCGATTTTGTGTTTAGTAAACACCACTGAGATTGTGCAAACATTAGAGACATCTTGGCGATTAATGTATTTCCGGAAGTTAATAGACACTGGGAAACCGTTCTAACACAACGAGTTGTACTGTACCTGGAGGTTTGCAACATTTTCACCAAAGTCCGAGAACCAGGCAAAATGTGTCCTTTTTTTATGGGAAAATTGTTGCAATCTAAATCGGCAACCTTCATCTAAAAAGGTCAACAAGCGTTAAAAGTCAACGCCCCCGGTTGGCCGGCACTGTATCTACTGCAACTGTGTGACAATTTAAAAAAAAAATGCATATTCTGGTGAAATTATGGAAAAATTGGGAACATTTCACTCAGGAAAAATGACATCCCAACGATATCTCATTAGCATAAGCTTTAACGCCACGCTATTGTGGCATAACGTGGCGCAATAATTAGGGATTCCGGGTTTCGGTGTTTATTTTTTCATAAAAATCGGGATTTTAATTTTTTTATGTTTTCTAGGGGTTATCATTTTATTTTAAAATTTGCGCTGGTCAGTGTTAGCAGTGAAACAAAATTGACACGCATGCGCATTTGGTGTTTGTCTGTGCATTTTTTTTTTAGGTTCCATATTCCCTGGTGATACCGATGTCTCCTACCTGTGGTCAGCCTGCCACGAGAGGTGGGATTTAATAGAGAACTGCGCTTGAGTCGGTGGTGATTTGTAGTTTTTTTTTATTTTTCCGGTTAAAATAGGGTGACGATGTCCCGGTTTTGCCAGGGCAATCCCGCTTTTTGGAGACTTTGTCCCGGGTCCCGACTTTAAAAAAAAAAGTCTTGTTTTTTTGGGCGCTTGCCAGCTCCGTATACACGATCAGCACTTGCCAGACGCTTGTGCATATGCGCGGTTCATGCATGCGCAAAGTGTGCCCCGGGGAAAATATAGTCACCCTAGGTTAAAATTAACAAACACACAACCCCAGAACCCACCACACACACACATGTATATGTATATCTTTATGTATATGTATTTGTATATATATATGTATATATATATATATACTCATAGTCATACACATATACATACACGTCAAATGGAGTGCTACTGAGTGTGGCCAAATGTTTACAACAAAAGACAAAAAAAATATGTAGTAATTAGTATATAGTTAAATATAGGTTAAACCCGGAACCCCTTGCTAGAATCCAATAATGGGCCTTTAAATACGTTTTAGTGTTACTCCCATCCGGACCCCGAAATATGTCTTTATCTCAAGCTGAGGAACAAGAGGGAAATAACTCCGGCAAACAACACTGTTATTTCAATCATGCTCAACTGTGGTGTAAACCCCCACCCAGAACCTGTGAAAGCCCCATTTCAGGGTCTGGACGGGAGTAACGCCAAGTTTAGCTAGGACTTGACTTTAACAGCTGTTAGTGGATATGTGCTGTTATGATAGCACCTGATTTGCATCCCATTTGCATGGCGCGGCGGCTAGCATCCTTTCAAGTTAACACTGTGCTCTTTACAGGAGAAAATGCCATTGTTATTCTCCTTTTGAAAACATGAAGGCCCCAGATCCACAGAAGGCTGCTCCTCTGTAGCATACCTTCACTCCCAATCACATGGCTAGGACGGGAGGATTCCCGTCTTTATATCCAGAAGGATTGGTCCTTGTGCTTCTAATCGGTTCAGTATTGGGGGGGGAAGCAGCACATTGTAGAACTGCCTATAAGGGTTCAAGTGGCAATCCAAGCCGGCGCTTGTTTTTTTTTTTTTGCAAATGTATTTTTTATTTATTTTTAATATAGGATTGAAGCAGAGGGTCTACAGAGCCTAACCCCATTCATTTCAGCTCCGGGGAC
The DNA here is from genome assembly GCA_036426205.1 of Ascaphus truei. Taxonomy (NCBI): domain Eukaryota; kingdom Metazoa; phylum Chordata; class Amphibia; order Anura; family Ascaphidae; genus Ascaphus; species Ascaphus truei. The sequence continues at coordinate 11,170,002 of CM071571.1, forward strand.
CCCCTGCTTCCAGAGATACTTACCTCCGTAGGGGGTGCCGGTAGCTTCTGCGCTCGGCTGTCACCACTCGCATAATGACAGAGTTTCATAGCTCCCGCGCCCCTGCCTGGCCAATGGGAAGCCGTGGCGTCATTGGCTTCCTATTGGCCCATGTGACGCGAGAGCTTTAAACTTCGCCAAAAATACCAGCACCCCCTTTGGAGGTCTGTATCGCGGGGAGCAGGGGGTCCCCAAAGCTGCAATTAATGGGGTTCATCGCCGGAAACCCCCCTGCTTGAAACTTATGTTAAAAAATATATATATATTAATGGGGGAAAAAAGTGCATGAATTGCTCCTTTAAGCTACCTCAAGGAAAGGGGATCAGTTGCAGAGCAAGGCATTTCAGGAACCTCCCGCACTTAAGGGGTTAAACCACAAATAAGTCCAATAAGAAAAAAAATAATGTATATGTCCGTCCTGGAAATATCATCTCGGTATGACACAAGAACAGGAATAATTCTATGGTTCTGCATTGGCCGTGTGCAGAAATACAGGAAATGACATCACTAACGGAGCACAGGAGGGCTACCTGCCAACGGGTTCGTTCCCCCTCCCCCCACCCCGCCATGGGAGAAGAATATATAACAACGCTCTGGAATGTCTTCTGCAGCTTTGCGTGTGCAGATCCCACCGCGGGGAGACAGGGCCCATTCTGTGTGAGCTTTACGGCTAGAAGGTGTTGCCTGATTTTTCCATGCAGGTTGCACAAAATGTGGGCTGACACGGGTTATTACAGGTTCATGAATGGGGCCTCTTTATAGAAGATATTTCCACACTAGCACTACCCCCCCCCCCCCCCCCAAAAAAAAGAGACCCCTTCTGAAGTCTTGTCTGTAGCATGGTGTCGTCCAATTGGTGTCAGCAGGTCCCTTGATTTAAAGGCAACCTAATTGGTTAAAATGGCTGTGCATCGTTAATAAGAGCCAAGCATATGTATATCCAACACAGTGATATGTCAAGAGGGCTCAATATGCTCCTTCAATGGTGTGTTTTTTCGATATATTTTTTTTTTTAACTGAATCCTCTAGCTCAGGGTCGGCCAATTCCAGTCCTCCATGGCCACAAACAGGTCAGGGTTTGCGGATATCTCAGCTTCAGCACAGGTGGCTCAATCAGAGGCTCAGTTTTCGACCGAGCCTCTGATTGTGCCACCTGTGCTGAAGCAGGGACTAAATGAGCCACCTGGACTGAAGCAGGGGTATCCTGAAAACCTGACCTGTTGGTAGCCCTTGAGACCTGGAGTTGGCTGCCCCTGCACAAGCTACTACATAAAACATAATACTGTGAGCAGAGATCTGTTAATAAAAATGAGTGATGGCGGACAGGAAAGGGGATGGCTCCTCCCCTTCCGTCATCTGTAACGGACTGATCACATGACAGCTTCGGAGAGCGGTTACATGAGCGTGAGGGCCCAAGGGGCACTTTGGCCCCGCGACCCTTCCGGCACTCAACTGGTTAAAAGACCAGGATTGGACCTAACTAATTTCGAGTTAGTTGATACATAGGAGTTGGTGCCCATGTAAGGAAACAGCAACATTTCGGGAGGGAGCTGAAAAATACACCCTCTGTATGCCCCGAAAACTGGGTGCACCTTATTACAAAATAATAATATTATTATTTTAACACTATGATGTTTAATATTAAAGGAGCAATCCATGCAATATCCTACATGTGTTTTTTGTTTTAAATAAATCCGTTTTGCAGTATTAGATAATACTTACTGCATTTTTTTTATTTAAAAATCCAACTCTTAATGCCATTTTTATTGAGTTTAATATACTGAGCATCCTTTGATTTCTATAGCAGGTTGTAGCCCCACCTCCCCAGCAGTGCTAGATCTTTGAAGAGTCGGGGATCTGTGTGTTAAAAGAACGTTTTCTAGTGCAAACCCGGGGCAAAAAAACCTGCTGGAACAGAAAGAAAAAAAACACATGGTTACTGCGAATAGGTCCAGGGCTGTTTTGTAAAACTGGTTTTGCACAAGAGGAACACATGCATTAAAGCATTGCTGGGAAAATACGCAGGTACTGCCATCTACCCAAATATTTCTGGGGTGGGGGGTTTCCGAGCAGGGGTGCTCAAACCCAGTCCTCAAGACCCCCCCACCCTCCAACAGGTCAGGTTTTCAGGATATCCCTGCTTCAGCATAGGTGCTCAGACAAAGACTGAGCCACTGATTAAGCCACCTGTGCTGAAGCAGGGTCTGATTGAGCCACCTGTGCTGAAGCAGGGATATCCTGAAAGCCTGACCTGCTGGAGGGGGTGATTTTGAGGACAGGAGTTGAGCACCTCTGTTTAGAGTATGATTAGGATTACAAAAAAAAAGAAGAAAACTATTACAATAATATTAATAATAATAATAAAAATCAATAAAAAATATACATGTATATGTTTATCCAATTTTCTAGCAGTGTACACCTGCATCGCAACGCGATCCCTCTGGCAGTGGGACTGCACCTTTAAGCCTGCATGGAAAGAGTTAACACGTGGTGAGGCAGCAGGGTCACCTGAGGATAAGAGAGGAAACAGAGACCTTGCCTGCCTGCGTGTTTTAGGCGTTGTGCATGCTGCCGAAGCCCGCACGGAGGCGTCCGCGCGCGGCGTGATCATATCGCCTTAAGGCATTGATCCCGCCCATAGACCGCGCCAGCGCGCACGACAGCAGGCGGGGGCGCGCATTGCGCAAGGAATCAGTTGAAACTGATTTCTCGGCGCGACAGGCAGGTCACGTGAGCGGTTCGCCCAATGAGGGCGAACCAGCTCCGTGACGTCACAGACACGCCTCCCCCCCCAACGGCGCGTCTACCATGTCCTGAAAACGCACCCGCTTCACGGGTGATGTCACGCACACGCACACCTGCGCGCGGACGAAGGCTGCATGGACACAGCCTTATTGTTCCCGAATGTTGTGGGTCTCCGAGGTAATTGATTTGCTTTGAGTATGTGAGCGGAGTGATAAGTCTGCAAGGGGAGCTGGGCCGCGCCTGCTACTGTTGAGTATGTTGAACGCCACACGGGGAGGGGCCGCGCTCTGTTCTGCGAGGCTCACCACTGACGGGGTCATGCACCAAGCTGCATGACCAGCACTTTCCCTGCAGGAGACAGGCAGTACATCTGATGCCATTTGGGACCATATGAAATATAGGTTAGGGGTGTCAGGGGGCTTCTCCAAAAATACTGGGCACAATGGTGAATGACACACACTCACCTCTCGCCACTCCGTGCTGTTTCCTCCTCTCCTGGGCCCCACCTCCAGGGTTCCTGACACCTCCTCCTGATTGGCAGCTGCTGGGTAATGCAGCCGATCAGGATAGAGGAAGCTGCCCAGCCCCCTAGTAATAACCCTGCTCTCTCCCTGCTCGGGATAAATCCCACAGTCCCCCCCTCCCCCCCCCCCCCCCCCCCCCCCCCTAAACCAGTCAGGTTGCTATGTCCAGCATTACCTCTGATTTTTTTTTTCCTGGACAGAGTCCAAATATAGGACAGTCCAGTTCAATACTGGACACCTGGTAACCCTAGGGCCTAGATTCACTAGGACCTGTTAAATCAGGGTAGGCAATGTGACGTTACCTGACAGAGGAAAGCACAATATTTTAACTGAGTCACTAAGGTGGTAATCTTGAGAAATAGCGCTGCGTTATCTTCAAATAATGCGACGTTATTTAAGGCTTCTAGTTACTCCCAACCAATCGCTGGAATAGGGATTTTCATTTGGGGAAAGGGGGAGGGGGGAGAAGGTGTAACGGAAGGGGAGAGGGGGGTAACAGGAGGGGAGGGGGCAAGAGAGTTCTCGGTGTGATTACAGCTATCTCATCACGTGGAGTATAGGTTAATCCAGTCCTCAAGTCCCCCCTCCCAACAGGTCGGGTTTTCAGGATATCCCTGCTTCAGCACAGGTGGGTCAATCAGTCCCTGCTTCAGCACAGGTGGGTCAATCAGTCCCTGCTTCAGCACAGGTGGCTCAATCGGAGGCTCAGTGTTCGACTAATCACTACTAAATATTTTCGGCAGAAATATTTGGGTAAATGGCAGTAACTGCGTATTTTCTCAGAAATGCTTTAATACGTGCGTTCCTCTTGTGCAAAACCAGTTCTACCAAACAGCACGGGACGTATTCGCAAGTAACATGGGGTGTTGTCTGTTACAGCAGGTTTTTTGCATTAGGAAACCTTTAACACACAAATCCCCGACTCTTCTGCGGTAACGAGTGTTCTGACTTTCACAGTTGGGTATGTGAGACAATATGAAAACCGATCTTAAAAGGGAAAACAAGCGCTAAAATATTGGTAAAATGGCACGCAGGGAAAAGTGTTCATATCGCATCTCCTACGCATATACGCCGGTATATTAGAGGAAACACTGGCATTTTTGCCATTAAAGAGGCAATCCAACAATCCAGGCATCTTTAAAAATAATAATAATATTTTTTTTTAAATTACCTAGGCTGCCGATCAATTGGTTCTCCCACGATCGATCAGCAAATATCCTCCTTCCCAGGGTTCACTAAATGGCCGCCTTTCCGTTTCACTTAATCCTTCAGGCAGTGTAACTCAGCAGCTACAATGTATTCTTATATTACGAAGGTAACACTGTCTATTGTTACAGTTTGCAGCTCAAGCAGCTGGGAATATTGGCAACAAACAGGAAAGTGTTGCAAAGATCTTTCACTGCTGGGGAGGTGGGCTAAAGCCTGATATAGAAATCAAAGAATGCTCAGTTTATTAAAACTCATTAAAAATGACATTTAATGTTGAATTAAAAAACAAAACATAGTATTATCTAATACTACAGAACTGATTTATTTAAAAAAAACACATGTATGATATATCTTGGATTGCTCCTTTAATGGTATACAGGCAGTCCTCGCTTTACAACGAATGGCTTATCCAACGCTATGCAATGCATACCTATGTTCATTTTTACAACGCCAAAACGGCTTATCCAACGCTCTTATAACGCTTTGCAAAGTTGTTTATGTGTATATAATATATATTATATAATACTATATAATATATTATATTTTATATATAATACAGTATATACACTATATAATTTATGTGTGTGCTGCGTATTTTATTGCCTGCATAAAATATTTGGTGTAGTTTAGTGTTAAAAATGCCTTCAGGAACGGAACCTTTCATTTAAACAGCGTTCCTATGGGGAATCGTGTTTCGCTATAAGACGTTTCGCTATCCAACGCCAGTTTGAGTAACGCATTGTGTCGGATAACCGAGGACTACCTGTACATGATAATCATGTTAACATAATAATATTATTTTGTAATAAGGTGCACCCAGTTTTCGGGGCATACAGAGGGTGTATTTTTCAGCTCCCTCCCGAAATGTTGCTGTTTCCTTACATGGGCACCAACTCCTATATATCAACTAACTCGAAATTAGTTAGGTCCAATCCTGGTCTTTTAACCCCTTGAGTGCCGGAAAGGGTCGCGGGGCCAGAGTGCTCCTTGCGCCCTCACGCTCATGTAACCGCTCTGCGAAGCGGTCACGTGACCAGTCCGTTACAGATGACGGAAGGGGAGGAGCCATCCCCTTTCCTTCCGCCATCACTCTTATTTTTATTAACAGATGTCTGCTCACAGTATTATGTTTTATGTAGTAGCTAGTGCAGCTTGGACTGCTGCTTTAAGGATAACAAATTGACTAATTGAGCCACCTGTACTGAAGCAGGGATATCCTGAAAACCTGGCCTGTTGGTAGCCCTTCAGGACTGGAGTTGGCCACTCCTGCTTTAGTAAGTAGTAACTTGGGTTAACTTAATGTTAAATAGCCTAAGGCCCCGCTCACACCGCGCGCTACACGACGTGCGCACACGCGTTCGTCTCAGATGACTGGCAGTCAATGGTAGTGTTCAGTATTGAAACTACCATTGGCTGAAAGTGCGGCGTCGGCGCTGCTCCAGTCGCGGCAGTCTTTTCAATCTGTGATCTCCGGCTGCAGGAGCGCGACGTCAGTTTCAGCAGCCAATCAATGTCCAGACGTTTTACATTGATTGGCTGCTGAAATTGACCAGAGATTCGGCAGTGGGGACGGGGGACCCCCCCCCCCCCCTCTCTCAGTATAAGGATTCTGCAATAAGGAACGTATCGGAGGTTTACTGGCAGTTGGAAGGTTTTGGAGAGATCTAAAGTGGTTGACGTCTGTCTGTGTCACCGTTCCGTCCCCCAGTTTGTGGAGTAGAAAGATTCTCTATTGAATATCGCCCGCTCTCACCCACTGGATGTCGCATCATTCCATCTGCTGGGGATGATCACACATCGCGCAGCAGATGGAGGCGCGCGCACGCAGCGTGGCGAATCCCCCTGTGTGAACGCGGCCTAAAGTATCAGTGAATTCGGGCCTAAATTTTGTAGCAAAGGAGACAAGGGGTCGTGTTTTGTTTCCGGGTAATTGCAGCTGCATTGTGTTCTCAGGTGGCTGTCAGCATAGAATATTCACAGCTGACCCTTCTATCCTCTTTCTTCTGCGGTTCTCTGTTGGGCTGTTAGACGAGCCTCAGTGACTGGCATGCATTCTGTATCTCTGTGTAGACCGTACATGTTGATGACTCCTGTTGCATACGTTTGATTTTTGTTTGCCCTTGGAATGTCCTCAAAATGTGTACACATACAAAAGTCTCCTGGGTGCAAACTGGGGCAGAACCAGTGCAAAAAGCAACAGAATTATCTAAGAGAAAATAATCCCACTGAAAGGAGCAATTCATGCTCTTTTTTAATTATTATTATTATTTTTTTAACATAGGTTTGAAGCAGGGGGTGTCTGGAGCTGAACCCCATTAATTTCAGCTCGGGACCCCCTGTTTCCCAAGATACAGACCTCCAACGGGGGTGCCGGTATCACGGCAAAGTTGAAAGTTCCTGCGTCACGCGGGCCAATAGGAAGCCGGACCTGATGACGTCACAGCTTTCTATTGGCCCTCTTAGCGTGGGAGCTTTGAAACGCCGCCATTACATGATCCCTGCAATCCGAGCAGAGCAGTTACCGGCACCACCTACAGAGGTAAGTACTTCCAGAAGCAGGGGGTCCCTGGAGCTGAAATGAGTGGGGTTCATCTCCGGAGAGCCCGTACATCAACACAATGTCACAAATAAAAGCAAATTGCGTGCTTGGATTGCTTCTTGAAAGCAATCATTTTCTTTCCCTTTGGTTAGTTGGGCGCTATTCTTCTTTTCCACTGTTTCCTCCCCCCCTCCCCCCCAGCTTTGCAGCCGTGAGACGTAAGTAAATGACCCCCGTTGTGAGGATTTCAGCATTTTTCCAATTAATTAAAAACAATGAGCTTCAAGGATAAGATACTCCGAAGTCAGAGCTGAACATTGCAAGTCACAAGCAGCCGGGGTAAACCAACCCCAACTCGAGCCAACTCAAAGCAGAGGGAGCCCGCGCTGTATGAGTGAAATAGCAGTGTGAAAATAAACTGTGTGTAGATGGCACACTGTGATATATTATATACATAGCATATAGTATGTGCGTGCGTGTGTTTGTGTATATACAGGGGCGATGAAAAGTTTCTGAACCCCAATGATAATTACGTAAAGTCCATGGTTTTTCCATGATCACCTTCTTGAATCAAAACCAGTCTGTTCTTAAATATCCAATAGGGTTTATATTAACCAATTCCATGTCTTTTGAAACAAAATGATGTATGAATTAGACAAACATTGAGTTGAGAGTCGGCGTATGTGCAAAAGTAAGAGAAACCCTGGTTTTATCAGCAAAATGAAAGGGGATAATTAGAATCAGGTGTTCAAATAATTAGTGGGTAGTAATAATTCAGGGTAGTGACAGAAACTGGCTGTATTGTTTCACTACATGACTATGTACTACTGCTGGAGTGGCCAACTCCAGTCTTCAAGGGCCACCACCAGGTCAGGTTTTTAGGAGATCCCTGCTTCAGCACAGGTGGCTCAGTCGTTGGCTAATCCACTGATTGAGCCACCTGTGCTGAAGCAGGGATATCCTTAAAACCTGACCGGTTATTCGCCACCCCTGCTATGTACAATACGAGACTGCTAGCGCTCTGAAAATATTACATATTATCTAACGAGTTGCCGTGTGTTTCACATAATGGCCCTCCCGTTCCTGTGGAGCACGATACTGATTTGGAGTGCAGACTGCCACTTCAACAGTTTCCCCACCTCCCATTCCCAGAGCTTTACGAGCTGTTAACACGTTTTTGTTATTTTTTCCGCACTGACGTTTCAGAGCTTGAGATTTCAGCATTGCATAGCTAGCAAACGGAGCATGGGGACAATAAGGTTTTTATTTTTAGATTCCAGCACTAAAAGTTTGCTGCATTGTCATATAATAGTTTTACATGCTGTATTTTACCTTTCTAAACAAGTGCTCAGTAAGTTATTTCCTCTGTACCAGCAACCAAAGACAACTTTCATGGGTATGTTGCTTGTTCTGTTTTAAAGAAGCCTTCCAAGCTGCCGTTTTTTTTTTATTATTATTTTTTTCCCCCTTTAATATGTGCATCAATACAAGACACACAATTATAAGTAATTAACTAAGTTGCCTATCGATTCGTTCTCCTATGATCGATCGGTGAAGATTTGGCTCTGGGGCTCACTAAATGGCTGCAGTACTCTGCAGTCAATGGAATGTCTATACATATTAATATGACAAAGTTCTGTGGGGGACATCATGTGACCAGGCAGTCACTAGAAACAATTGAGCTCTGCACTGCTAGAGAGAAGGCAGGGCTCAAAAGGGCTGTGCCAGAGCCTTTTTCAAAAGAGGCAGGGGATGTGACTTTGTAAATGATTGCTATAGAAACAAAAAAGTTTTTTTAATGCTACAAGTATTTTCTCATAGTACAGAACTGATTATATTTTATAAAAAAATACACACATAGGATATTGCTTGGTCTGCAGCTTTAAGCCTTGCATACCTCTCCAGTCTTTTGTTTCTGCATTTTTAAGCTAGGGCTGGGGATAGTCGATCAAAGGGAGAGGATGTCTTGGGAGCCCAGCTATGGGTCCAACAGCTGTCTCAGGAGGACTGGTTCACATATGACACACCCTGGAAACCTGTCTTGTTCTGTTTACTGATGTCATTGACCTCTTCTGGAAAATAGCAGCCATGGAGATGTAAAGAAATTGCATGTCAGTTAGCTGCGTGCCAGATGGAAAGCAGAGAGTAACAGCGAGGCTCAGATTAAAAGACAGGGGCAGCTACCGCATCCACCGCTTCCCTAATTCCAGCCCTCGTGCTGATATGTGTTACTACTTAAAGCAGTTTAGCTCCCACTATTTTCAGGTCTGGGGACCCCCCGATCCAAGAAATACTTAACAGAGAAGTTACCGGGTTTAAATCTCCCTCAGGGGTAAGAGAACGTCTGCCAACTCTCGGACCAATAGGGAGCTGCAACATCATCAGTTGTGGCTTCATATTGGACGGCCATTTAAATCCCCTGTAAAAACCAGGAAGTAACACCCGGTACCTTCACCAGTAAGTGTCTCGGGAACCGGGGCCGTACCCGAAACGGAGAGAGTGCGGTTACAGCTCTGGACATACTCCAATTCCAAACCTAAAGACAAAACAAACAAAAAAAAACAGAAGTTTGTTAGGGTGGATTACTCGTTTAAACTGAGCTGGAATGGTCCATAAATCTCAACACTTGCAATATAACATGAATACAATACAGAGTGATAACGCCAGGTTACATGTTGCAGGCACTGTTGATCTATCACTACGCATCACTGTTTATTAGTGTTTACAGTAGGGTTGCCAGGTGTCCAGTACTGAACTGGACTGTCCTGTATTTGGACACTATCCACTAAAAAGTTATAGGTCATACTGGACAGCTATGTTACCTCTCTAGACATAGTGACCTGACCGATTTGGGGGCCCATGGGATTTCCCCAAGCAGGGCTGTTGCTAGTGAGCTTGGCAATTTCCTCCATCCTGATTGGCTGCTGCTGGGTAATGCAGCCAATCAGGAGGATGTGTCAGGAGCCTGGGGGTGGGGCCAAGAAGTGGAGGAAACAGCGTGGAGCAGAAAGAGGTGTGTGTCGCGCACGTGGCCAGTATTTTTGGAGAAGCGACCTGGCAACACTAGTTTACAGTTACATAGTAACACTGAAGAAAACCATGTCCATCAAGGTCAGCCATTGTCAAGTTCTAATTGGCTGAGATACTCATCCTGTATTCATAGTTTTGAGAGGTAAATTGCAAGTGTTTGCCCTTGCTGGGTCAAAATATAACTGCAACCTCCCTGATTAGAAGCTGATGCCCCCCGACAGCCTAAGGCCACGTCCATACTTTGACTGCGGCCAGAGTGATGCTGAGCGGGCGCGCGAGCCGCGATGAAACACATTGCTGCAATGGGTGTGGCCAGCGTGAGCGAGCGACTGCGCGTGCCGTGAGTACATGGCCTCGCAGCGGGCCCTGCCCCATTGTGGCTCTTGTCCCTGCAGCGTCCACCACAGCAGGCGCTGCAGCAGCCAGCGGGGACCTGGCCTGAGACATCAGCCAGAGCTAGGGTTTGTTTACAACCCTCACTGCTTCAGCACTGTCGGCTCCTCTCTAATCCTAAAGACTTTTAGGGGGGTTATTCGTGAAACTCTGATAGTGCCGACTGGGACGCCATCGCACGGATACTCTCATTGGGTTCCGGCCCATGAATTTTGACCATTTAATGGGTCTTGCGGTTCTTCTTTTACTTCAAAAACACTGTTTTAAATGACCCCTGGTTACCAGGTGTGGGGAATTCATTGCTGCAGACCATGAAAGCAGTTTATGATCTGCTGACATACTTTTCATATGGCTGCTTTAGGAAGCTTGTGTTTTTGCTTCTCCCTCTCTCATAACTTCGTGTTTTTATTCCCAGTTCTTTTGATATTTTTATATCTGTCATAAAAAAAAAACGCAACTTCTTCACTTTCAGGGAATTGTGACTTTTACTAGTTTGCTGTGTAAATGTTATTTTCTTACCTTTAAAAGAGATTATTTCCTGCCTAGATCACCCTGCTTTAGGTATTGTGCTAAGCGTCTTCTCAACCAACATACCTAAAATAATGCTGACAGCCCTTTGGCTTTACAAGCCATAGCACTATGCATCTGCTTGCCTTCCATTACTCTACATACAGATTCTAAGGTTTCCTGGGCATATTGTTTTCATTAAACAGGCAACTCCAGCAGTAATATATAAGATATATATAGATTTAGATTATTATAGTAGATATATTAATAGATAATAGAGATAGAGGATAGATATGTCTATAAGAATATATAGAATAATATACACGTGGTGACAAATCACCAAAAAATCTACTCGCCACCCTAGTACCAAACGTGTGCTGCTTGGGCAATATTTACTCGCCCGGGGGTGTAAACCACTCGCCCGGGGCGAGCAATGTATAGTTTGCGAACACTGTATAGAGATATATAAATTAATAATATCTATAAAAAATAAGATAGATTATATTATTATATATATATTACATTATATATATTATATATTATATATATATAATTAATAGATATAGGTATATATATATGTAATATAATATAACATGTTGTTGTTGTTTTACTACATGCAGCCTTTAATTACCTTTTATTGAAAACTAATTACCTAAGCTGCCAATCAGTTCTCCCGTGATCGATCAGCAAAGATCCTGCTTCCCAGGGTTCACTAAATGGCTGGCCATTAAGTTTCAATCAATCCTTCAGTCAGTGTAACTCAGCAGCTACAATGTATTCTGATATTACTCAGGTCACACTATCTATTGTTACAGTTTGCCACTCAAATTGACGGGAATATTGGCAACCAATTATCAAACAGGGCTAAAATCTGCTATAGAAATCAAAGGGATGCTCAGTATATTAAAACTCATTAAATATGGCATTAAGAGTTGAATTTAAAAATAAAAAAAGGCAGTAAGTATTATCTAATACTACAGAACTGATTTATTTAAAAAAACACACACGTAGGATATTGCTTGGCTTGCTCCTTTAATATCTGTAGAGCTTACTCTTGCTTTGATACATGGTCTTATGTTTTAATAATATTTCATATTGTTAAATGCTGTGACCTTTGGAAACATCCATTTGTGGTTCTCAGTCCCAGCGCCCAGTAACTCTGGTTGAATTACTTTTATCTTCCTGTCTTTAGGTACGCGTAACATTGGACTGTGAGCATATAGTGGTGCGTGAGTGTGTTGGGGAAGGTGATGCTGCTCCCCGCATCCCCACATTGCATTATCTGGGTGTTCGGCTTCTGCTCTCCGGCTGTTGTCAGTGGAATTCTGTAGCTGCTCTTTTCCACTGAAGGTTAATGCCATTAGCAAGCGGCACAACACAGAACCGTTTTCTTGGGCCATGTTTGAGCCAATCCTTAGGCTGCGATTATACCCGATCCGGCTGGGCACGCGCGCAGCACCCTCAGGGCGATGCGCCCACCCTGAAACCTGCACTGCAGGCAGGAGGCATCGAGAGGCGACAGGAAGGCGTGGCCACGATGTCAAGCGAGCGGTTCGCCCTCATTGGCTGAACCGCTGACGTGATGCGGCCGTCGCTCGAGAAAATCAATCTCATGGATCCGCTCTAAATTCGCACGCGTGCCCGCCTCGTTCGCGCGCGCACTTAAGGCTCGCTCAGTGCAAAACATGCATTTGGGTTTGCGGCGCGCAGCATTGTGCGCGTGGCCCATTGGGAATAAACACGGCCTACTGGGCCCTTAGCTGTGCTACCAAGACACTGCCCTCTTCTTCCAGTCCAAGTCCTGATACTGAGTGTGGTCGCAAAGTAGAGCCTCCCACAAGTATTGGATCAGAACCTACTGTACAACGAAGCTACATGTCTCCAGGACCAAGGTGGCTGGTAGAACGTTGACCTGTATGTATGTGTAACCCTCCGTGCCTGTAGACTTTTGTAGTATCTTAGCTACGGACGCTAACGGGATGGGACACGTTCCCTAACTAAACCAACAAACAGGAACAGGGCCGTATCACTATACATTAACTATTCTCTTACAGTATATATACACAGGAACATATTTATTTTTTAACAGTGAGGCTGCTCCATCTGTCACTCTCTGGAACCTAAGTTCTAGCACCTTTGGGCTATACTATATATACCTCCATGGTGATGTCATGATACACCATGCATACGGAGGGAGTGACTTCTTTCCTGCTAAGTCACTCCATACCATGTGATGGGAGAGGAACGTTACCCTATGTGAACCCACACGGTTAACCCCTCAACGCCATTAACCACTTACCTGACATAGTAGTCCATAGGGGGGGGGGGGTGCATGTATAGTTCCAGCAGCTATGATTGTAAACTATACATGGTAGAGATGTATCCCCCTATATACAAAGTGTCACATACTGCAAGTAATAGCCTAGGAGTGACCATCTCCAGTCCTCAAGGGCCACCAACAGGTCAGGTTTGAAGGATATCCCTGCATCAGCACAGGTGGCGGTCAATCACATTGGCTCATTCATTATGACTACGCCACCTGTGCCGAAGCAGGGATATCCTTAAAACCTGACCTGTTGGTGGCCCTTGAGGACTGGAGTTGGCCGCCCCTGTTCTAGCCTGTAGATATTATTATTGCCTATCTTTTGTCACAAGGCCCGTCACTTGTCTGAATCTACTTTCAGTTCTTCAGGCAGTGAAGGGTTAAGTACCAGGGCAAAATGAATTGCCAGCTTCCCGGCGATCGCCCCAAGCGCTCTCTTCTCCCGCCACACCGTGCGTTTCCTGTTGTAGATTGCAAGCTCTGAAGGTCTCCTAACCCCAAGTGTTAAAGCTGCCATATCGGTGTTATTTTCCGTCATAGCCCCGTGCTACCGATTATGCCAACACCGTACAAATAGATGGTAACAAGAAGAATAGCGTAGCCACGTACAGTACTTGGCGCAGCAGCCGGCAGTGGCTCGGGCGGTACCCTGGAATTGATCCGTGGTTCCGACGCTTGGGGATCCCCCAGTTAACGAGAAACAGCCCCCTTATGTCCGGGTCGGCATATCTTCTCCTTCCCAATGCTCGATCTGGGGCAGCCAGGAGACGGCGGCAACATCTTTTGTAGTATTTACGTGTCAAACACCTGCATCTTGGGAACCGCGTGGGGCGGGAGGCGGTTGTGGAGGAGCATGGATCAACTCTGGTGTACCCCATTTTTGGGGGGGGGGGGGGGGGGGAGGAGGAAAGCATAGAGGGATTCCAGGATTTTGACCTTTCTATTCTACGTGTCATGTCAATATCGCCTATTTTTTTTCCTCTCGTGTGAAATGATGACGTTTGGAATATTTGGGTAAGAATAATTTGATCTCGTAAGTAATGTTTTGGGCGTTGTTGCTACTTTTAATACAAATAAGTGGGAAAATCTTTTTTATTTTTTTTTCCCCCCATGAAACCCTGTCTCAGCCCCAAACAGTAATTACCCCGAGTCACGGCTGTCAGAGTGTGTCTCTGCCCGCCTCCATCCTCCAAGGTGTAAACCCAGGACAAACACTGGTGATAATAGCAAAGTTTTTAGGAGAGCCCAAATGTGTTAACCCCTTGAGTGCCTGCACATTGCGATGGGGTGGTCGCGCGCGTCACATGCTATGGAAATGGAAGACGTGTCTCCCCCTGTAGACGAGCTAAAAAGCCCCTTTCAGTGCCAAGGCCCCATGATGTAGTAGGGCACTCGAGGGGTTAATACCTTCGCTGATGAATGGGGCAGCAGCGTGAGCCTTCTAGCTGCACTGGAGTGTCCTGGGGCAAAGTGTTTCCCTGTTGTATACATTCATATGCGCTGACCTTGATCCCTTGCAGGCGCACGTACAAGAACACCATCCTTCTGTCTCTCTAAGTCCTCAAGCCCCCCCAACAGGTCAGGTTTTCACCTGTGCTGAAGAAGGGACTGATTGAGCCACCTGTGCTGAAGCAGGGATATCCTGAAAACCTAACCTGTTGAGGGGGCATGAGGACTGGAGTTGGGCACCCCTGCTCTAAGTTCTCCCAACTCACCACTTAGATTGTAAGCTCTTCGGGACAGGGACTCCCTTTCCTATTGTATTATGTCTGGAGAGCTTATTCTCACTGTTATATGTCACATTGTAAGAGATGTGTGCAGAGCTACGCAATGGAGACCGTTTAAGGTGAAACTAAAATGAAGCTTTATTGCGCCTGTTCCTTTAACTCGGCAAAAAAATTCAAAATAAACAAAAGAAAGGCCTACTCCGCTTTGGAGAATATCTACACCTTTACTTCAGCCCTCTCTAACTGGGTGGATAGCTAAGCTAATTACCACCCCAAACATATATATTATACAGATATACAACAGTCCCATAAGAAAGTCTTATCTGTTTGTTGTAGCTGTAGGGGAAGGCCTCTCTGCTCTCCTGGGTCAGCAAACTGGTGTGCTATGGCAATGTCTGCTTCCAGGTATAGAGGTCTTGTCCCCCTTTGTCTTGTCAGCCTGCAGTCCCTCTGCAGCTCAAGACTTCTGTTGTTCCCCAGGTCAGCCCAGTTGTGGACTAGGGACTCTCTGGTCTGTCCTTCCTGGGTCAGACCCATATTGTGTGCTCAGGAAACGCCGCGGGGTCATGTGACGTTGCATTGCTATGGCAATGTGACGTCATGTCGCCCAGAACGCCAGAACCAAGGTAAGGGAGGGGGGGGGGGGGTGCGGAGAGGGGGAAAGCCGGCAGCGGGACGCAGGAGAAAAAGATTGCGCTCCCCTGTCCTGGAGGATGTGAAGCTGAAAGAGAAGAGGCGGAAGACTGTTGACACAAACATGGAACAACTTTTATTTTATTTTGTTTTTTAACATAAACCTGCAATTGAACAGAACTGGGACCCGATACAAGATCAGTGAACCGCAGGCTACAAAACGGAATAGACTCTGCAATGTGTTTTTCTTATGCATATTTCAATTTTTTTGCTACTAATGCCGATTTAAACTCTAACGGATGACAACCAACGTTTTTCCCTTTGTAAAAGTAACGTTACAAGTTTCAATTTATATTGTGTATTTATCCAGATATAATCCTTCAGATGACTTCAAGCACTGACAAATTAAAAGGGAATGAAAAATGTGCAGCTTCTAAGGGAAATAATAATTTTTTATTTTTTTTAAACTAAATCTGTTATTATTTTTTCCATATGTAAAAAAGTGATGCAGATGGGCGCTTTGGTACTGGGATAGACTAATTTAATTGCATGGAAACACGTTCTGTGCTGATCATACTTTTTAAATATGTGTAAGGATGTTTGACCCACTCAGAAGAACGTCAAAGTTGCTGCATCCCAATCCTTATCTTATTAGATTGAATATGAAATATGGGGGGAAATTTTGGAAAAAGAGAATCGTGGCTACTTCCTCTTTATTTTAGCTGCAAAATATGTTGCTTTTTTAAATATGTATTTGTAGATTGTAAGCTCCTTTTTGGCAGAGACCTCCTCCCTATTTCATAGAGAACAGGATCCCGTGGCGCCCCAACTCCGTGGCAAAAGTCAAATAGACATTTAATGTATTTTCAAAGAAGGGAAAAGGGCCCTAAATCATAAGGACCTTCCCCAGCAAGAAGCACATTTACAGCGCACTCCCAGGCTGTTAAAACTTAACATTTATTGTGCTTTAATTTTAAAATAATGATACCCATATATAGTAATAATTCCTAAATCAACAATTGAACACTGTGTGTTTCAGACATTTAATGTATTTTTAATGATGCAGACATCATGCACAATGTTTCGGGGAAATCCCTTCTTCAGATGGGACTCGTACGTGTTTTTACCTAGGGTTTCCTTCACAAAATATAACTTGTTTCTCAAATATGTGGGGCCCTTTTACCGAGTACAAACCAACAGTCGCTCTTGATACCAATTAAAAAATAGACATAAGTGTAGCACATGTTCTGCTCACACTTACAAATGGAAGCCTTGCATGACCGTGCTGCTCACACTTACCAATGGAAGCCTTGCATGACCATGCCGCTCACACTTACCAATGGAAGCCTTGCATGACCATGCCGCTCACACTTACCAATGGAAGCCTTGAATGACCAGCCGCTCACACTTACCAATGGAAGCCTTGCATGAACATGCCGCTCAAACTAACCAATGGAAGCCTTGCATGACATGCCGCTCACATTACCAATGAAGCCCTGCATGACCATGCCGTCACACTTACCAAGGAAGCCTTGCATGCCCATGCTGCTCACACTTACCAATGGAAGCTTGCATGACCATGCGCCTCACACTTACCAATGGAAGCCTTGCATGACCATGCTGCTCACACTTACCAATGGAAGCCTGCATGACCATGCCGCTCACACTACCAATGGGCAAGCCTTGCATGACCATGATGCTCACACCTTACCAATGGAAGCCTTGCATGACCATGCCGCTCACACTTACCAATGGAAGCCTTGCATGACCATGCTGCTCACACTTACCAATGGAATCCTTGCATGACCATGCCACTCACACTTACCAATGGAAGCCTTGCATGACCATGCTGCTCACACTTACCAATGGAAGCCTTGCATGACCATGCCGCTCACACTTACCAATGGAATCCTTGCATGACCATGCCACTCACACCAATGGAAGCCTTGCATGACCATGCTGCTCACACTTACCAATGGAAGCCTTGCATGACCATGCTGCTCACTTACCAATGGAAGCCTTGCATGACCATGCTGCTCACACTTACCAATGGAAGCCTTGCATGACCATGCCGCTCACACTTACCAATGGAAGCCTTGCATGACCATGCTGCTCACACTTACCAATGGAAGCCTTGCATGACCATGCCGCTCACACTTACCAATGGAAGCCTTGCATGACCATGCTGCTCACACTTACCATGGAAGCCGCTGCGACCATGCCGCTCACACTTACCAATGGAAGCCTTGCATGACCACTGCTGCTCACACTTACCAATGGAATCCTTGCATGACCATGCCACTCACACTTACCAATGGAAGCCTTGCAGACCATGCTGCTCACACTACCAATGGAATCCTGCATGACCATGCGCTCACACTTACCAATGGGAATCCTGCATGACCATGCCACTCACACCAATGGAAGCCTTGCATGACCATGCTGCTCACACCTTGACCAATGGAAGCCTTGCATGACCATGGCTGCTCACCTTACCAATGGAAGCCTTCGCATGTATCCATGGCTCTCACACTTAACCAATGGAGCCTGTGCATGCCATGCTGCTCACACTTACCATGGAGAAGCCTTGCATGACCATGCTGCTACACTTACCATGGAAGCCTTGCATGACCATGCTGCTCACACTTACCAATGGAAGCCTTGCATGGCCATGCCGCTCACACTTACCAATGGAAGCCTTGCATGACCATGCTGCTCACACATACCAATGGAACGTTTGGCTCACTTGCCCAAATGACACAGCCTTTTTCAGGGAGGTCGGCGCTACGTGAGCAGAGAGACTAGTTTGCAGGACTTGGTAGTGGTTCCAAACTCCAGTCCTCAATAACCTTGACGGGTCAGGTTTTACGGACATCCCTGCTTCAGCACAAGGGCTTCAGTCACAATGGCTGAACCACCCTGATTGAACCACCTTGTGCTGAAGCAGGGGCATCCCTAAAACCTGACGTGTTGGCGGTTCTTGAGGACTGGAGTTGACCACCCCTGCATTAGAGTAGATGACTCGCCCAGGTAACCACTCATCCATTTATTACCCTCCTCATATCAAGGTCGTATTCTGCGTCAGCATGCCAGTGTCAAGATGGAGTTACGCCCCTTTAATGACGGGACGTATCAAATGCTGCACACCTGTGCCTACTCATTTACCCTTTAAATCTGCCTGTTTATCAGTCTGTTCTAAATGTTACTGAACAAGATTTTTTTATTAGGGAGCCAAAATAATAGTGCAGTGTTCTTTTATTTTTTTTCTGTATCATCCCCGTTTCTTTCATGTTGCTGCCGTTTTTGTCTTTATATATATATATGTTTCAAACTCTGCTTTTATTGAGCTTATTTGATAAGGAGATGTTGTATTCATTTCTCTTATGTTTCTTATGCCTACCAAATGTGTAAGCCGTAAACGCAGCAGTCCTGCAATGCGAAACCAAGCTTTCCAATATGGTGTAATGAATAGATAGTTCGACGCGCTGCTTCTCACCTTGACCATGAAATCCCTTCCAAGTACACACTTCAGTCTCCGTTCCACAGGGCCGGCTAATGAAAACGCAACTCTTTTCAGCCCGTTCTTTAAAAAACAAAACATATATATATATTTTAATACAGCAGCGGCTGAAGATATTTTGTCACCTTCTCGAAACCCGATTCCCTTTTAGAAAGCGTGATTAGTCCAGCGATTCTAGCGCGGCCCTCCTGTGTGACGGCCACTGTCGTTCAGCTGGCCCGTCTCCAAACCATGAACACAGCTGTGACCGACGCTGCCTAGGAAAAGGAAAATGCTGCATTTCGCTTGACACGAATGGAACAACTTTCAACGCCCACCGATGGCAGCCATTACCTCCGGAAATTTGGCCTTCCTCGGCCTTACTTAACCCCCATTTGAAATGTTTTTCATGCATTTGTAAAGCCAAAATGGAGAAACGTGTATTAGAACCGCCTCAAAGTGAAAGCTCTCTGCTATTTAACAATCATAGATTAGACCAGAAGTCGCATTTCAGACTCTCCGCAAATATTATTTATTAACACACATACATTCCCAGGTAGCTCAAACTCCCCCCAGAGCTCACCCCTCCCCACCTTTTTAACTTGGGAGGTTCTGGCATTTTGCTGAATGGACAGGACTCACTGCAGTTGCTTCCCCTCATACAGAGGTAAAGGGAAGGGTTCACAGTGTAGTGTAGGACCTGAATTTTTGGTTATACCTTGACGTTTGGTATGCAGGCTTACAACACTTTGGCCAAAGGGTTTAACTAAAAAAACAAGTAATTACTATTATTATTGAAGTATTTATACTTATTACCATATATGTTTTGTCAATGTGATGTAGCATTGGGCCTCCTTGTCTTTTGTTGTAAATATTATTTATTACGTGAAGACAGGAAACTGTTGAGGAGTTTCCTATCCCAATTAAAGCTTAGCTTTTAAGGTGCCCATGTCACCGGTGAAGTGGGATAGAACAAAATGGCTGCATTACTTCTGGGTCACCACTTTAGAATGAATAAGGCAATTCTCAATAGCCGGGGCACGTCTTCAGACGGTGAAAACCGGGAGTGATCCAGCAGTCGTGATGTTTTACTTTTAACAGATCCATATTTCTTGCAAATAAATCATTTTTTTAAAGTTAGAAGCGGTGTTGTTATTTACCAGAATGAGAAAAGACTAAAATAATGAATAACCAATGTATTTAAAATATCATTTTCACAAAGACATCACAACCAGGGAAAATAGTGGTCCTATGCCTGAGATAAAGAACGTAGATGTTTATTTTTTAAACTAGCCTGGGATTTTTTAACATATTTTAGAAAGTTTTTTTTTTTAGCAATATTGATGCAGTAAGTCTTTCATTTTAATTTTTTTAAACAAAAATATTTATTTTAAAATAAAGTGGAATTACAAGCTTGTAAATAAGAAGGGTTTTGGTTGTCTGGGTGTGAAAACAAACAGCTGTACAGAACTCCCTATAACCACACTTTTCCGACCACTGGTTACAATTTATTGTCCTTTTATTATACACCAGCGTTTTTTAATTTTCCCCACTGGCCATAATAAGATTAGTGGGTTCATTTAGGCCAGGGGCGGCCAACTCCAGTGCTCAAGGGCCACCAACAGGTCAGGTTTTCAGGATACCCTGCAGACCTCTCTAGCAGAGCAAGAGTTAAACCTCTTCAGTGCACACGTTGTTTTATTTTCCAGGTTGCAGGTCTCTGAATGTGTTAATATATACACATTGATTCTTTGCGCGGTGAATAAAAGAAGATATATGAATGCTATGGCAGCAAATCGTGTTTGTTTTCACTCCTAAGCCATTTGCAGTCTGTGCAGAATTGGGAGAAGGGTCTGCAAATACTAATTAGACACTGACAGGGTAAACAGCAGCTGTAATTGAAGAAGTCCCAAGCAAAGATGAGCCTGGAAATGCCAACAATCGGTGCTGGGCTCAGGGTAGAAAAGCCCAAACCCGATGCCGGGCTCAGGCAGAAACGCCAAGACTCGGTGCCGGGCTCAGGCAGAGAAATGCCAAAACTCGGTGGGCTCAGGCAGAAACGCCAAGACTAGGTGCCAGGCTCGGGCAGAAAGCCAAGATCTGTGCGGGCTCAGGCAGAAAGCAGAGAATGCCAAGACTCGGTCGGGCTCAGGCAGAAATGCCAAGACTCAGGCGGCTCAGGCAGAAAGAAAGCCAGATCGGTGCCGGGATCAGGGCAGAAAGCAAGACTCGGTGCCGGGCTCAGGCAGAAAATGCCACAATGACCCGGTGCCGGGCTCAGGCAGAAATGCCAAAAGACCCGTGCCGGGCTAGGCAGAAACGCCAAGACTCGGTGCCGGGCTCAGGCAGAAATGCTAAGACCCGATGCCGGGCTCAGCGACAGAAACGCCAAGTCGGTTGCCGGCTCAGGCAGAAACGCCAAGACTCGGTGCCGGGCTCAGGCAGAAATGCCAAAACTCGGTGCCGGGCTCGGGCAAAAACACCAAGACTCTGTGCCGGGCTCGGGCAAAAACACCAAGACTGTGCCGGGCTCAGGCAGAAACGCCAAGACTCTGTGCCAGACTTAAGCAGAAATGCCAAGATTCTGTGCCGGACTCGGGCAGAAATGCATAGATTCGGTGCCGGGCTTGGGTAGAAAAGCCAAGACCCGGTGCCGGGCTCGGGCAGAAACACCAAGACCTGGTGCCGGACTCTGGCACAAACGCCAAGACTCTGTGCCAGGCTTAAGCAGAAACGCCAAGACTAGGTGGTGGGCTCAGACAGAAACGCCAAGACTCTGTGCCGGGCTCAGGCAGAAACACAAAGACTCTGTGCCGGGCTCGGGCAGAAACACAAAGACTCTGTGCCGGGCTCAGGCAGAAACACAAAGACTCGGTGCCGGGCTCAGGCAGAAACACAAAGACTCTGTGCCGGGCTCAGGCAGAAACACAAAGACTCGGTGCCGGGCTCAGACAGAAGTGCCAGGATTCTGTGCCGGGCTCAGGCAGCTTCTAGTGCAGCAGCGGGACAACCTTCAGGACTACTCTGACTGGAGACAAAGTAAGCAGCCGCCCTGAAGAGAGATTTGTGAACAGTTTGTGTGAGCTTGGGAGGAAGCTACATCAGAAGAAATGGCATGACCAACGTTTACGGCACATCACGTGACTAACGTTTACGGCACATCACGTGACTAACGTTTACTGCACATCACGTGACTAACGTTTACGGCACATCACGCGACTAACGTTTACGGCACATCACGTGACTAACGTTTACTGCACATCACGTGACTAACGTTTGCGGCGCATCACGTGACTAACGTTTACGGCGCATCACGTGACTAACGTTTACGGCGCATCACGTGACTAACGTTTACGGCGCATCAGGGAGATGATCCGGCTGGGCACGCGCGCAGCACCTCAGGGCGATGCGCCCACTGAAACTGCATGCAGGCAGGAGGCATCGAGAGGCGACAGGGAAGCGTGCCACGATTTTGTCAAGCGAGCGGTTCGCCCTCATTGGCTGAACCGCTGACGTGATGCGGCCTCGCTCGAGAAAATCAATCTCTTGATCGACTCTAAATTCGCACGCGTTGCCCGCCTCGTTCGCGCGCGCATTAAGGCTCGTCAGTGCAAAAACATGCATTTGGGTTGCGGCGCGCAGCATTGTGCGCGTGGCCATTGGGAATAAAACACGGCCACTGGGCCCTTAGCTGTGCTACAAGACACTGCCTCTTCTTTCCAGTCCAAGTCTGATATAGGGTGGTCGCAAAGTAGAGCCTCCCACAAGTATTGGATCAGAACCTACTGTACAACGAAGCACATGTCTCCAGGACCAAGGTGGCGAGGTAGAACGTTGACCTGTATGTATGTGTAACCCTCCGTGCCTGTAGACTTTGTAGTATCTAGCTACGGACGTAAACGGGAGGGGAACGTTCCCTAACTCAAACCAACAAACAGGAACAGGGCCGTATCACTATACATTAACTATTCTCTTACAGTATATATACCACAGGAACATATTTTTTTAACAGTGAGGCTGCTCCATCTGTCACTCTCTGGAACCTAAGGTTCTAGCAACTTGGGCTATACTATCTATACCTCCAATGGTGATGTCATGATACACCAGGCATACGGAGGGAGTGACTTCTTTCCTGCTAAGTCACTCCATACATGTGATGGGAGAGGGAACGTTACCTATGTGAACCCCAACACGGTTAACCCTCAACGCCATAACCACCTTACCCTGACATAGTAGTCCATAGGGGGGGGGGGGTGCATGTCTAGTTCAGGCAGCTTATGATTGTAAAATACATGGTAGAGAGTATGCCCCCTAATACAAAGGTCACATACTGCAAGTAATAGCCTAGGGAGTGGACCATCTCAGCTCCTCAGGGCCACCAACAGGTCAGGTTGAAGGATATCCCTGCATCACACAGGTGGCGCAATCAGTGGCCTCAGTAATTATGCCTACGCCACCTGTGCCGAAGGAGGGATATCCTTAAACCTGACCTGTCTGGGTGGCCCTTGAGGACTGGAGTTGGCCGCCCCTGTTCTAGCCTGTAGATCTATATGTGACTATCTTTGTACAAGGCCGTCACTTGTTGAATCTACTTTTCAGGCGCAGGCAGTGAAGGGTTAAGTACCAGGGCAAAATGAATTGCCAGCTTCCGGCGATCGCCCCAAGGCGCTTCTTCCCCGCCACACCGTGCGTTCCTGTGTAGATTGCAAGCTCTGAAGGTTCCTCTAACCCAAGTGTTTAAGCTGCCAATACGGTGTTATTATTCGTATAGCCCCGTGCTACCGTTATGCCAAACACCGTACAAATAGATGGTAACAAGAAGAATAGCGTAGCCACGTACAGTACTTGGCGCAGCAGCCGGAAGTGGCTCGGGCGGTACCCTGGAATTGATCCGTGTTCGACGCTTTGGGGATCCCCCAAGTTAACGAGAAAAGCCCCCCTTATGTCCGGGTCGGCATATCTTCTCCTTCCCAATGCTCGATCTGGGGCAGCCAGGAGACGGGCGGCAACATTTTGTAGTAGTTTAGTGTCAAACACCTGCATCTTGGGAACGCGTGGGGCGGGAGGCGGTGGGGAGGAGCAATGGATCAACTCTTGTGTACCCCATTGTTTGGGGGGGGGGGGTGGGGAGGAGGAAAGCATAGAGGGGATTCCAGGATTTGACCTTTTATCTACGTGTCATTGTCAATATCCGCTATTTTTTTCCTCTCGTGTGAAATGACGTTTGGAATATTTGGGGTAGAATAATTTATCGTAAGTAATGTTTTGGGCCGGTTGTTGCTACTTGTAATACAAATAACGGGGGAAAATCTTTTTTATTTTTTTTCCCCCATGAAAACCCTGTCTCAGCCCCAAAACAGTAACTACCCCGAGCACGGCTGTCAGAGTGTGGTCTCTGCCGGCTCCTCCATCTCCAAGGTGTAAACCCAGAAACACTGGTGATAATAGCAAGTTTTTAGGAGAGCCCAAAGTGTTAACCCTTGAGTGCCTGCACATTGGCGAATGGGGTGGTCGAGCGCGCACATGCTATGGAAATGGAAGACGTGTTCCCCCTGTAGACGAGCTAAAAAGCCCCTTTCAGTGCAAGGCCCCATGAGTAGTAGGGCATCGAGGGGTTAATACTTCGGATGAATGGGGCAGCAGCGTGAGCTTCTAGCTGCACTGGAGTGTCCTGGGGCAAAGTGTTCCCTGTTTATACATTCATATGCGCTGGCCTGATCCCTTGCAAGGCGCCGTACAAGAAACACATCCTTCTGTCTCTCTAAGTCCTCAAGCCCCCCAACAGGGTTTTCACTGTGATGAAGAAGGGACTGATTGAGCCACCTGTGCTGAAGCAGGGTATCCTGAAAACCTAACCTTGTTGAGGGGCATGAGGACTGGAGTTGGGCCACCCCTGCTCTAAGTTCTCCAACTCAACCACTAGATGTAAGCTCTTCGGGACAGGGACTCCTCCTTTCCTATTGTATTATGTCTGGAGAGCTTATCTCACTGTTATAGGTCACTTGTAAGAGATGTGTGCAGAGAGCTACGCAATGGAGACCGTTTAAGGTGAAACTAAAATGAAGCTTTATGCGCTGTTCCTTTAACATCGGCAAAAAAAATTCAAAATAAAAAAAAGAAAGGCCTTACTCCGCTTGGAGAATATTACACCTTTACTTCAGCCCTCTCTAACTGGGTGGATAGCTGAAGCTAATTACCACCCAAACATATATATTATACAGATATACAACGGTCCCATTAAGAAAGTCTTTATGTTTGTTTGTAGCTGTAGGGGAAGGCCTCTAGCTCTCGGGTCAGCAAACTGGTGTGTATGGCAATGTCTGCTTCCAGGTATAAGGTCTTGTCCCCTTTGTTCTGTCAGCCTGCAGTCCCTCTGCAGCTCAAGACTTCGTTGTCCCCAGGTCAGCCCAGTGTGGACTAGGGACTTCTGGTCGGTCCTTCCTGGGTCAGACCCATATTGTGTGCTCAGGAAACGCACGCGGGGTCATGTGAGTGCATTGTATGGCAATGTGAGTCATGTCGCCAGAAACCGCCAGAACCAAGTAAGGGGGGGGGGGGGGGTGCGGGAGAGGGGGAAGCCGGCAGGCGGGACGCAGGAGAAAAAGATTGCGCTCCCCGTCCTGGAGGATGTTGAGTGAAAGAGAAGAGGCGGAAGATGTGACCAAAAACAGACAACTTATTTTTTTGTTTTTTAACATAAACCTGCAATTGAACAGAACTGGGACCGTACAAGATCAGTGAACGCAGGCTACAAAACGGAATAGACTCTGCAATGTGTTTTCTATGCATATTCAATTTTTGCTACTAATGCCGATTTTAAACTCTAACGGATGACAACCAACGTTGTTCCCTTGTAAAAGTAACGTTACAAGTTTCAATTATATTGCTGTATTTATCCAGATATATCCTCAGAGACCTTCAAGCACGGACAAATTAAAAGGGAATGAGAAAATGTGCACGCTTCTAAGGGAGGAAATAATAATTTTTATTTTTTTTAAACTAAACTGTTATATTTTTTCCATATGTAAAAAGTTGATGCAGCTGGGCGCTTTGGTACTGGGATAGACAATTTAATTGCATGGAAACAGTTCGTGCTGATCATACTTTTTAAATATGTGTAAGGAGTTTGACCACTCAGAAGAACGTCAAAGTTGCGCATCCCAATCCTATCTTATTAGATTGAATATGAAATATGGGGGGAAATTTTGGAAAAAGAGAATCGTGGCTACTTCCTCTTATTTAGCTGCAAAATATGTTGCTTTTTTAATATGTATTGTGAGATTTAAGCTCCTTTTTTGGCAGAGGACCTCTCACCTATTCATAGAGAACAGGTCCCGTGGCGCCCCAACTCCGTGGCCAAAAGGTCACAATAGACATTAATGTATTTCAAAGAAGGGAAAAGGGCCCTAAATCATAAGGCCTCCCCAGCAAGAAGAACACTTACAGCGCACTCCCAGGCTGTTAAAACTTAACATTTATTGCTGTTAATTTAAAATAATGATACCCAATATATAGTAATATTCCTAAATCAACAATTGAACACTTGTGTGTTTCAGACATTTAATGTATTTTAAGATGCAGACATTCATGCACAATGTTTCGGGGAGGAAATCCCTTCTTCAGATGGGACTCGTACGTGTTTTTACCTAGGGTTCCTTCACAAAAATTATAAGTTGTTTCTCAAAATGTGGGCCCTTTTACGAGTACAACAACAGTCGCTCTTGATACCAATTAAAAAATGACATAAGGTGCAATTTCTGCTCAACTTACAAAAAGTTGCGACTCGATACAACTTAACCAATGGAGCCTTGCAGGAAGCCGCATACCTGGCGATGCTGCGTCACACTTACCAATGGAAGCCTTGATGACCAGCCGCTCACCTTACCAATGGAAGCCTGCATGAACTGCCGCTCCAAACTAACAATGGAAGCCTGCTGACATGCCGCTTCACACTTACCAATGGACGCCCGTGCATGACCATGCCGCTCCACACTTACCAATGGAAGCTTGCATGACCATGCCGCTCACACTTACCAATGGAAGCCTTGCAGGACCATGCCGCTCAACACTTACCAATGGACAGCCTTGCATGACCTGCTGCCACACTTACCCAATGAAGACCTGTGCAGTGACCATGCCGCTCACACTAAATGGCTGCAAGCCTTGCATGACCATGTGCTCACACCTTACCAATGGAGCCTGCATGACCATGCGCTCACACTTACCAAGGAAGCCTTGCATGACACATCTGCTCACCAGCTACCAATGGAATCCTGCATGACCATGCCACTCACACTTACCAATGGAAAGCCTTGCATGACCATGCTGATCACACTTACCAATGGAAGACATTGCATGACCATGACGCTCACACTTACCAATGGAATCCTTGCATGACCATGCCACTCACCAATGGAAGCTTGCATGACCATGTGCCTCAACACTTAACATGGAAGCTGCATGACCATTGACCTCACTTACCAATGGAAGCTTGCATGCCCATGCTGCTCACACTTACCAATGGAAGCCTTGCATGACCATGCTGCTCACCACTTACCAATGGAAGCTGCATGACCAATGTGCTCACCTTACCAATGGAAGCCTTGCATGCCATGCTGCTCACACTACCAATGGAAAGCACTGGTGGCCATGCCGCTCACACTTACCATGGAAAGCGTTGCATGACCATGAGTGCTCACACATACCAATGGAACGTTTGGCTCACTTGCCAAATGACACAGCCTATTTGCCTTTTTCAGGGTCGGCGTAAGTGAGCAGAGAGAGACTAGTTTGCAGGACTTGGTAGTGGTTCCAACTCCAGTCCTCAATAACCTTGACGGGTCAGGTTTTACGGAATCCCTGCTTCAGACCAAGGGCTTCAGTCACAATGGCTGAACCACCCCTGATTGAACACCTGTGCGAAGACAGGGGCATCCTCAAACCTGACGTGTTGGCGGGTTCTTGAGGACGGAGTTGACACCCCTATAGAGTAGATGACTCGCCCAGGAACCATCTATCCATTTATTACCCTCCTCATATCAAAGGTCGTATTCTGCGTCAGCATGCCAGTGTCAAGATGGAGTTACGCCCCTTTAATGACGGGACGTATCAAATGCTGCACCACCTGTGCCTACTCATTACCCTTTAAATCTGCCTGTTATCAGTCTGTTCTAAATGTACTGAAAAGATTTTTTATTAGGGAGCCAAAAATAATAGGTGCAGTGTTCTTTATTTTTTTTCTGTATCATCCCCGTTTTTTCATGTGCTGCCGTTTTTTGTTTATATATATTATGTTCAAACTCTGCTTTTATTGAGTATTTGATAAGGAGATGTTGTAGTTCATTTCTCTTATGTTTCTTATGCCTAACAAATGTGTAAGCCGTAAACGCAGCAGTCCTGCAATGCGAAACCAAGCTTTCCATATGGTGTAATGAATAGATAGTTCGACGCGCTGCTTCTCACCTTGACATGAAACCCTTCCAAGTACACACTTCAGTCTCCGTTCCACAGGGCCGGCTAATGGAAAACGCAAACTCTTTTCAGCCCGTTCTTTAAAAAACAAAAACATATATATATATTTTAAACAGCAGCGGCTGAAGATATTTTGTCACCTTCCGAAACCGATTCCTTTTAGAAAGAGGTGAGTAGTCCAGCGATTCTAGCGCGGCCCTCCTGTGTGACGGCCACTGTCGTTCAGCGGCCCGTCTCCAAACCATGAACACAGCTGTGACCGACGCTGACTAGGAAAAGGAAAATGCTGCATTTCGCTTGACAGAATGGAACAACTTTCAACGGAGCCCACCGATGGGCAGCCATTACCTCACGGAAATTTGGCCTTCCTCGGCCTTACTAACCCCCATTTGAAATGTTTTTCATGCATTTGTAAAGCCAAAATGGGAGAAACGTTGTATTAGAACCGCCTCAAGTGAAAGCTCTCTGCTATTTAACAATCATAGATTAGACCAGATAGTCGCATTTCAGACTCTCCGCAAATATTATTTATAACACACATACATTCCACAGGTAGCTCAAACTCCCCCCAGAAGCTCACCCTCCCCACCTTTTTAACTTGGAGGTTCTGGCATTTTGCTGAATGGACAGGATCACTGCAGTGCTTCCCCTCATACGAGGTAAAGGGAAGGGTTCACAGTGTAGTGTAGGACCTGAATTTTGGGTTATACCTTGACGTTTGGTATGCAGGCTTACAACACTTTGGCCAAAGGGTTTAACTAAAAAACAAGTAATAATATTATTTGAAGTATTTATACTTATTACCATAATGTTTTGCTCAATGTGATGTAGCATTGGGCCTCCTTGTCTTTGTTGTAAATATTTATTACGTGAAGACAGGAAACTGTTGAGGAGTTTCCTATCCCAATTAAAGCTTGCTTTTTAAGGGTGCCCATGTCACCGGTTGAAGTGGATAGAACAAAATGGCTGCATTACTCTCGGGTCACCACTTTAGAATGAATAAGGCAATTTCCAATAGCCGGGGCAAGTCTTCAGACGGTGAAAAAACGGGAGGATCCAGCAGTCGGATGTTTACTTTAACAGATCCACAAGCAAAGAAATCAAAAGTTAGAAGCTGGGTGTTGTTGTATTTACCAGAATGAGAAAAGACTAAAATAATGAATAACCAATGTTTATTAAATATCATTTTCACAAAGACATCACAACCAGGGAAAATAGTGGTCCATGCCTGAGATAAAAGAACGTAGATGTTTATTTTTTAAACTAGCCTGGGATTTTTAACATATTTTAGAAAGTTTTTTTTAGCAATATGATGCAGTAAGTCTTTCATTTTAATTTTTTTAAACAAAAATATTTATTTTAAAATAAAGTGGAATTACAAGCTTGTAAATAAGAAGGGTTTGGTTGTTTGGGTGTGAAAACAAACAGCTGTACAGAACTCCCTATAACCACACTTTTCCGACCACTGGTACAATTTATTGTCCTTTTATATACACCAGCGTTTTTTAATTTTCCCCACTGGCCATAATAAGATTAGTGGGTTCATTAGGCCAGGGGCGGCCAACTCCAGTGCTCAAGGGCCACCAACAGGTCAGGTTTTCAGGATACCCTGCGACCCTCTCTAGCAGAGCAAGAGTTAAACCTTTCAGTGCACACGTTGTTTTATTTTCAGGTGCAGGTCTCTGAATGTGTAATATATACACATTGATTCTTTGCGCGGTGTGAATAAAAGAAGATATATGAATGCTATGGCAGCAAATCGTGTTGTGTTTTCACTCCTAAGCCATTTGCAGTCTGTGCAGAATTGGGAGAAGGGGTCTGCAAATACTAATTAGACACTGACAGGGTAAACAGCAGCTGTAATTGAAGAAGTCCCAAGCAAAGATGAGCCTGGAAATGCCAACAATCGGTGCTGGGCTCGGGTTAGAAAAGCCCAAACCGATGCGGGTCAGGCAGAAACGCCAAGACTCGGTGCCGGGCTCAGGCAGAACGCCAGACTCGGTGCGGGCTCAGGCAGAGAAACGCCAAGACTCGGTGCCGGGCTAAGCAGAAATGCAAAATCGGTGCCGGTCAGGCAGAAACGCCAAGACTAGTGCCAGGCTCGGGCAGAAATGCCAAGACTCTGTGCCGGGCTCAGGCAGAAATGCCAAGACTCGGTACCGGGCTCAGGCAGAAATGCCAAGACTCAGTGCCGGGCTCAGGCAGAAACGCCAGACTCGGTGCCGGGCTCAGGCAGAAACGCCAAGACTCGGTGCCGGGCTCAGGCAGAAATGCCAAGACTCGGTGCCGGGCTCAGGCAGAAATGCCAAGACTCGGTGCCGGGCTCAGGCAGAAACGCCAAGAATCGGTGCCGGGCTCAGGCGAGAAATGCTAAGACCGATGCCGGGGCTCAGGCAGAAACGCCAAGACTCGGTGCCGGGCTCAGGCAAGAAACGCCAAGACTGCCGGGCTCAGGCAGAAATGCCAAAAACTCGGTGCCGGGCTCGGGCAAAAAACACCAAGACTCTGTGCCGGGCTCGGGCCAAACAAAAAACACCAAGAATGTGCCGGGCTCAGGCAGAAACGCCAAGACTCTGTGCCAGACTTAAGCAGAAATGCCAAGATTCTGTGCCGGACCCGGGAGAAATGCTAGATTCGGTGCCGGGCTTGGGTAGAAAAGCAAGACCGTGCCGGGCTCGGGCAAGAAACACCAAGACTGGTGCCGGACTCTGGCACAAACGCCAAGACTCTGTGCCAGGCTTAAGCAGAAACGCCAAGACTAGGTGGTGGGCTCAGACAGAAACGCAAGACTCTGTGCGGGCTCGCAGCAGAAACAAAAGATCTGTGCCGGGCCTCGGGCAGAAACACAAAAGACTCTGTGCCGGGCTCAGGCAAGAAACACAAAGACTCGGTGCCGGGCTCAGGCAGAAACACAAAGAATCTGTGCCGGGCTCAGGCGAGAAACACAAAGACTCGGTGCCGGGCTCAGACAGAAGTGCCAGGATTCTGTGCCGGGCTCAGGAGAGAACCACAAAGACTCGGTGCCGGGCTCAGACAGAAGTGCCAGGATTCTGTGCCGGGCTCAGGCAGCTTCTAGTGCAGCAGCGGGACAACCTTCAGGACTACTTTGACTGGAGACAAAGTAAGCAGCCGCCCTGAAGAGAGATTTGTGAACAGTGTTGTGTGAGCTTGGGAGGGACGTACATCAGAAGAACAGGATTCATGACAACGTTTAAGGCACATCACGGACTAACGTTTTACGGCACATCACGTGACTAAGTTTACTGCACTCACGTGACTAAAGTTTACGGCACATAACGCTAACGTTACGGACATCACGTGACTAACGTTTAATGCACATCACGTGCGAAACGTTTGCGGCGCATCACGTGACTAACGTTTACGGCGCATCACCGTGACTAACGTTTACGGCGCATCAACTTTAACGTGACAACGTTAACGGCACATCACTGACTAACGTTTACGGCGCATCACGTGACAACGTTACGGCGCATCACGTGACCAACGTTTACGGCACATCACTGACTAACGTTTACGGGCTCACGTGACTAACGTTTTACGGGCGCATCAGTGACTAACGTTTACGGCGCAATCACGTGACTAACGTTACGGCGCATCACGTGACTAACGTTTACGCGCACATCACGCGATAACGTTTACGGCACACACGATAACGTTTACGACATCACGTGACTAACGTTTACGGCGCATCACGTGACTAACGTTTACGGCGCATCACGTGACTAACGTTTACGGCGCATCACGTGACTAACGTTTACGGCGCATCACGTGACTAACGTTTACGGCGCATTGGTCATGTGTGGGTTTTTTTACTCAACAAAATTTCGTGCCCTTTAAATACATAAATAAAATGCAAAATGTTGGGCAAGGTGCAAAAATGAAGTGAAAGTGAAAATGTAGTTTGCAAACTGACTTGTCTACAGTACATCTCTAGCCCTGAACAACGGTGAAGGTTTGGAATGAGATTGGGCGGGGGCGGGGGGGGGGGGGGGGGAGGAGTGATTCTAGGTCAGAAAAAATTACATAGCAAAGAAGACCATGTAAACTACAAGACTCTGAGGCTAAAAATGAGTGTGACTGGCTCCCAGTATGTGAGGCTCACTCAGGGGAGTGACCAGTGGCACGCTCTGTATACTTCCCAAAATTGGAATACAGTACCCTTGGAATAATATTTATTTTAATTAGAGGAGGGCAAAGTATTTTCCAAATCATCTGCCCAGCGCTGTTATATAAAATAATTAATTCTAATAACCACTCATGAATTAAGTAGAAATAGCCGTGTTAGTCCAGTCGCGATCATTCAGAGTAAATGAGTACTTCAGTATTAGGTGGTACCTTTTTTATTTGGACTAACAATTGATATTAAAAGACAAACTTTCCAGAGCCAAAGACTGAGCCACTGATTGAGCCACCTGTGCTGAAGCAGGGATACCTTGAAAACCTGACCTGTTATGGGGGTCTTGAGTTGCACACCACTGCATTACCCTATGGTAGCTATGTATTATATTGGCACGTGATGTTTGGCGGTCGATAGGAAATTGTGATGGTGGCGATGACGGTTCTCCTGCATCACCGCCACGAAGCCGTTTGCAAATACAAACAGTGATCATGCCTATATCATCCTCCGTGATTAAGGTGTTGCATGGTGTTATCGTACCTCCGTCTGTCTGACATTTAATGCGGAACTTCCCATTCGTTATTCCGATACAGCCTCTATACGGTACAGGCAGTCCTCGGTTATCCGACACAATGCGTTACTCGAAATGGCGTTGTAAAGCGAAACGTTGTAAAGCGAAACACGTTTTCCCATAGGAACACTGTTTAAATGAAAGGTTGCGTTCCTGAAGGCATTTATAACACTAAAATACACCAAATATTTTATGCAGGCAATAAGATATGCAGCACACACATAAATTATATAATGTATATACTGTATTATATATAATATAACATAATAAATAATATATTATATAGTATAATATAATATTATATAGTATAATATTATATATAAACGCTCTTACGACGCTTTGCAATGTTGTTTATGTCAATGTGTATATATATATATATACACACATACACAACGTTGCAAAGCGTTGTAAGAGCGTTGGATAAGCCGTTTTGGCGTTGTAAAAATGAACATAGGTATGCATTGCACAGCGTTGGATAAGCCATTCGTTGTAAAGCGAAGCGTTGTAAAACGAGGACTGCCTGTACCTGCATTCTGTGTTTGGGTTGTAAATGTTTTTCTTTGCCTCGCAATCGTGAAGCGCTTTGAGTCCATTTGGTAGAAATGCACAATATAAATATATATTAAATATATACTAAATAAAGTTCTTCTTATTATTTATATAGGGGAAAAAACAGCGCGTTATTTCCCTTTTCTAGACCTGAGAATATTATCGCCGATTTAACGGCTTAGTGAATGGAAGCCAAAATATTGACTCACAGCAACGGGACTTTGCTCTTCAATTGTGGAGGATATTTTCACAGCTGCAGGGAAATACAAAGGTCACGGTTAGGATGATAGAAAATAAAGTTCAGAACGACTGCGCCCTGTTGTATTATAAATCAGGGGTGGGCCACTCGTCCTCAAGGGACTCCAACAGGTCAGGTTTTCAGGATATCCCTGTTTCAGCACACTGAGCCACCTGTGCTGAAGCAGAGATATCCTGAAAACCTGACCAGTTGGTGGGCCTTGAGGACTGGAGTTGCCCACCCCTGTTATAAATTGTGAAAGCAATGTGTAATCATACAATCAAAACCTTTAGGAACTCCAATTTTAAAGTGATTAGAAAAAAAGATGGATTCAGTAGGGCAAAATGCTCAAGTAGAAACGTATTTTTTAACTGGACGCATGATAGGGTTATTCATTATCGTTACGCTCCTGAAAATTTATTTCAGATATGTTATTTCTTTCTTTTTTGCTTAAGTCTTATATAAATATATGTAAATTGTACGGTAACTCCAGCTTCTTGCTTTAAGCACATATGGTTAGTTTGAGAATCTTCCGGAAGTTTAGCATTGGAGAAGACTCATCGTGTTGGGAGATGTAGCTTTTGGTGCTGTGTGTCTGATTAGAAACGATGTACTGGGTAAGTCCTTCTTAAATCAAGAGAGGTCAGCCGCCGAGTTCTTAGGTCCGTTATGTTTGGGGTTTTTAGATAGGAATACAATGGCATTTTAATGGAGTGATTTTAATGTTCGGTCTTCTAGCAGTGAGACTTGGTAAATGTCTATGAAACTTTGCTATAAATCCATCGGAATAGGAGATTTGGTCGTGTCCATTTTGCCATAGACGGACCTTCCACCACAGCTGATCCGCCGCTGGAATCCCCGCAGTTGGCCATTTCTAAGCTACGTTTTATTACTGGTTAGGGTAGGGGGTTAATGTAAAGGGTTTTAGCGTTTAGGGTAGGGGCTTTTAGGGTATTTATTTATTTATCAAATGTTTTACCAGGAAGTAATACATTGAGGGTTTCCTCTTATTTTCAAGTATGTCCTGGGCACAGAGTTATGAGCTTAGGGAGCCGTAGAGGGTTTTAGGATAAGGGCTTAGGGTAGAATGTTTTAGGATAAGGGCTTAGGGTAGAGAGTTTTAGGATAAGGACTTAGGGTAGGAGTTTTTAGGATAAGGGCTTAGGGTAGAGGGTTTTAGGATAAGGACTTAGGGTAGGGTTTTTTAGGATAAGGGCTTAGGGTAGGGTTTTTTTAAGTAAGGGCTTAGGGTAGGGGGTTTACTTAGCAGCGCGTGGCGAAGTGGCCAGCAGCGGCAGCTTCCGTTGACGGAGTGAGTCGTGGTGAAGCACCACGAGCAAATGTTCTAGACCATAAAACCACGGTCTGTAACTTCTTCCATAGTTACCCCCAAATCATGGACTACCAGTTGGAGAAGTGGATGCTCGGAGCTCAGAGGGGCAGAATTAAATGCCTCTTTGGGTGTCTTTTTGTATCCCTTTTTATTACATTCATCGACTGTACACAAACCTCATACTGACTGCCTTTATCCCACCACTTACACAGACGCTAAGCAGGTGAATGTTCAATGTTTCATTCGTTGTTCTACAACTTTTTCTCTTTGTGTGACTGCCAATGTATCAGTACTGTATAGTCTTTTAAGGTAACAACATTTTGTTTTTTCAACCCCATTTTTCATGGTAATATATACCTGGCTTTTTTTTGTACGTTTTATTTACTTTGATGCGTGTCCGTTTTCCAAGCACTTAGAAATGGATCAGAATCCGGCTTTGTTTTTGGAAGCTCTGATTTTTGTCGTCTTAGCAATCGCTCCATGGAGATCGCCACCAATTTCTGGCGACCTTCCAGGGGGCTTTTGTCACGTCCCCTTTGAGCGAACCTGTCGGCCGCCTCCTCCTTCTCCGTCTCTTCTTGTATTGCCCACGGGATGTCCGTCCTTTCTTTATGGAGCGTTGACTATACATAGTAATAATAATAATCATTTTATTTCATATATGTAGCGCTTTTCTCCCAATGGGACTCAGAGCGCGTCACAATGACAGCATAGCGCGCGGTACGCAGCACATAGGATGGTTACAGACACAGTCCCTGCCCAGATGAGCTTGCAATCTATCATTTTGGTGCCTGGTAATCCTATGGTTGTTCCTTAAATGCATCCCCTTTATTATGACCTTGTGCTGATCTATTTCTTTAATTTGTAAACCTGGTCCTAGTGTATCATGGTGTCCATTAAGTCATGGGTGCGCAAACGTTTGCTCCTGCGCCCCCCTGCCTTGTATCCCCCGGTGCTCGTCCCCCCCCCCCCCCTTTCGCTAAGTGCGGCGTCAAATGACATGCGGGGTCATTGACACCGCATTGCTATGGATATGCGCGTGTGATGTCATGCCGCATTATCCCACGGCGTCATTTGACACCATGTTGCCATAGAGACGCGTCCAGGCGCCGGCAGAATTGCGGTAAGTTGATGTTGCAGAGGCCTCGTGCGATCCCCCAGCATTTAATTTTAATGCCTTGGGGAGGAGCACGGGCCTCTGCAACCGCCTGCGCCCCCCCCAGAAAAATCTCCCGCCCCCCATTTTGCGCACCCCTGCATTAAGTGATAGGGTGAAGAAGTTAATACAGCCACTTTTGCATGGCAATGAAAATATTGTAATTATTAAAACATTGTTATTATTCGGTGTCTTGTCCATGGTACTAGCTGATAAGTCCTAATGGAAAGGTTTCTTGTGGCGTTTATACAAAAGGTAACTTTCTGATATCCAGAGGGTGCCTTCATTAGAAACACTTTGTCATATTTTAAAGCAGGAGTTCTCGCAACATGACCGTGGTTTTAATCTCCAGCGTCACGCTGGCCCATAGGCCGGCCTTCTCACCGGCCCGCGTTACGCAGGGGACTTAAATACTAAGAAGTACTATTGCTATCTTCGAAGACAAGTATCTTGGGGTCCTGGAGCTGAAATTAACGCGGTTTAGATCCAGATCCTACCATGTAAAAAAAAAGGGGGTACAGGGTTGCCGCTGGCTCAATATATTTATATATTCCATAGTGCAGGGGGGGGCGGGGCAACTCCAGTCCTCAAAGGCCCCCAACAGGTCAGGTTTTAAGGATATCCCTGCTTCAGCATGAGCCACCTGTGCTGAAGCAGGGATATCCTTAACAACCTGACCTGTTGGGGGCCCTTGAGGACTGGAGTTGGCCACTCCCTGCCTGCCATAGTGCAAACTGGTACAAATATATTACTATGACGTCCAACTGCGTACACGGGTTTGCTGTATGACTGTGCATCAAATCATTGATACAATACAATAATTATCCTGCCTGAGTAGGCCTAGTCCCGAATGAAGACTCTGCCCATTTATTTGAACCCTATTTCACTCCGAGTCTTTGAAAGCACAAACTTAAGCTCCACATGAATACGTTTGCCGGGGCGGTGGGGGCATCAGACCACATTGTTGCCGGGGCAAAATATTATTCCGCTGTAGAATTCTACCCAGGAAGGAAATACCAAATTGTACAATATTCAACACTTTAATGTCTTTTCATGTTGAAAATCCATATGTGCAGCCAACGAGGTGTAAGCTCTTCAGGCGAGGGAAACAAGGTGCCATGTTATGTTAATGTGCCATAATGGACAAAAGATTTGATAATCGTTGACTAGAACAAAGGGGATACATTTGTTTACTCCAAAACAACCCCTTTTGATTTTATTGTAATACCCCCCCCCCCCCCCCCCCCCCCCCCCCCCCTAAATATTAGTGACCACCTGATCACAGCTTTTTAATTATTTTAGACTTGGCAAGTTGTTTCTGGACAAAAGAGCAGCCACATCTTCCATTTTGAAGTTCAAGCGAGTGAAGAAGGTAATTGAAAGATCTCTCTGTGCACACCCATTGCGTGCAGCTGTCGGTTGCAAAACGAGGGTGAAAACACCGCGCTGCCCCTGCACCTATGTAAGGGGCTTGTGGGACTGGATTGGGTCTGCCGCACACCGCTGCTGTTCCTTGACATTTCCGAACCGCACCCCGTGCCAATTCTCTCTTCCGATGCCTAATTTTTTAATAGCGCTTTCTGAAGCTACCAAACAAAGGAAATATCAAATCACCCTCATTAATGCAGCCATTCTAGCGTGAGCCTCCCGCGCGTTGGCGGCATTGTAGCTGCTGGTTTCATTAATTAAGCAAATGCCAGCGCAATTTGCATATGTAAATGCAGCAGGGGCTCCATGACTTTGTATATTTACCATTCCAAACACCACCTTTCAGATAATGTCTCCCGACTCTGTCTTGATGGGAGTTTGCGCGGCAGTCTAGGTGCAGCACGGAGGCTGAAAGAAAGATGTCTGTCTGGGGGGTATAATGGTGTTTGTGTCTCGAGTGCTTTCTCTGTTGCTGGTTTTTTTTTTTTTTCCCAGGCTGCATGTTTAGCATGGGTGGGACAGTGGGGTTATTGTTAGCTTGCTAGACACAACTCCGTTTGAATGCCCTTTAGTGGTATGTGAACCAAGTCAGCCGCATTTGCATTTGTTCCAGTCGCAGAGGGTGTATAGGTCAGCGGAGGCTGGCTGGAGGGACCCGCCGTGCCAAGGCCCCATTCTTCTGCGGATGTCAGGGGCTCACACACGCTGCTGCTTTGCAGGCTTCTCCTCCATCATGAATATACTGTATGAGAGCACCGTCTGAATTGTCTTTGTTTTTGTTTTTTAACAACGTTGGTGGTTGGGCACAAGCAAATGAAGCGTTAAAAAAAAAAAACACAACACCCCACAAGCAGCCCCACATACTGCAGCACTATTCGTTTCATTGATGTTATCCGTTAATATTTGTATTTATTTATTTTTATTTTGCCTGTGTATGTACAAACATTTTTTTTGATTTTCAACGAAAAAAAAACATTTGACCCCCAATGAAGGTGTATTTTAACCCCTTCCGTGCTGGGGCAGGTGGAAGCCAGGACATAGGAAATACAGTTTCCTTAACCAAAAAGGTTGTGTTTTTTTTTTATTTTGTACATGATTTTGTCTCTGGACGATTGTGGATAACCCCTGCTGCCAATGTCGCGTTTTATGGATCCCGTGCCCAATATATTTTCTCCAGGAATAAAAACTCGCGCCCAGCCTAATGTTGAATGATAGCTGGGATGTTCAGGGTGGCAGAGGTTGCATGTGTCTGCAGCACCGATGGGGTTAAGCGGTTTGTGAAGGCTGCAAGCTAATAATATATTCCTGTTTATGACCCTGAGTTGGCTAGTACACCCTCTGTTTCACAGGGAGCTTGATACCAGCTGGGACTAAGATGGAGGACATGACTTAATGCCAACTATTCTTCCCCTGCTGCCTGTGCATTGTCAGTGCAGCTGGAGGCAGTGAGGTGGCACTGCTCGCCACTGCTCGCCAGCGCTCTGTCTGCTGCTGTTGGAGCCGTGTCTCATCTCCGAAAAGCAGTCAATCAAAAGCACCGTAAATCACCCACCAATATGTTTTGCACACCCTGCAAAGGAACACGCTGCACTGAATGATGACACCGAGTATCTGTGCGTGCGTGCGTCCATCCTGCCTAGAGATATTACTGAAATGAGTCCCATCACGCCCATCTTTGCCTGGTGCACCATGCTGATGATATTTGGCATCTGATGCCCTCGAACACAAGGGTGCCCAACCCCAGTCCTCAAGACCCCACCACCCCGCACACATCAGGTTATCACGATATCCCAGCTTCAGCACAGGTGGCTCAATCAGAGGCTCAGTCTGAGAAGAAGGTTGTTTGCCAAGCTTAGAGGTTAATACCTCCTCTGACCTGGGCAACACTGGATGCATCTCATTATAATATGTGCACCACTCTCGACCAGGGGTGACCAACTCCTGTCCTCAAGGGCCACCAACACGTCAGGTTTTCAGGATATCTCTCAGCACAGGTGGCTCAAATCAGTGGCTCAGTCGTTAACTGAGTGACCGATTGAGCCACCAGTGTAGAACCAGGGGTATCCCCAATACCTGACCTGTCGGTGGCCCTTGAGGACTGGAGTTGGCCGCCCCTGTTCGAGACGCTCCCTAAATCGCAAACGGGCGCACACACACCAAGAATGGAGCGCCAAGTTAAAGGATCCCTTAAGGCTGCCAAAAGAAGTGTATTTTTATGCCTTCAGGCATTATACTGATTGCTTGTTATAAAAAAGGCTTCATATACGCTGTACCGCGCCGCAGAATATGTGGGCGCTTTCCAAATAAAGGATAATAATAATATTTTCTCCGTTTAGTGCGCTTTATCATTTTGGCAATAGGGGGCTATGTCTGGAGACTGTAAACCGTGGTGTCTATAGGAGGTAATAAAAGCTAGAAGTGGTACAGTCTTAGGCCAGAGTTTTTCAACTGGGGTCCTAGGAACAATTGGGCTCCCCGAACATCCCAAAAGGGTTCTCTGCAATTTTCAGGTCATTTGAGAATGGTACCAAATACAGAACAATTTACAATGCATCTGATCTCATACACGCTATTAGAGAGGGTTGGGGTTCCTTACAATGCATCTGATCTCTGACGCGCTATTAGAGAGGGTTGGGGTTCCTTACAATGCATCTGATCTCAG
Source organism: Ascaphus truei (assembly GCA_036426205.1). NCBI lineage: Eukaryota > Metazoa > Chordata > Amphibia > Anura > Ascaphidae > Ascaphus > Ascaphus truei. The sequence continues at coordinate 11,210,716 of CM071571.1, forward strand.
ACGCGCTATTAGAGAGGGTTGGGGTTCCTTACAATGCATCTGATCTCAGACGCGCTATTAGAGAGGGTTGGGGTTCCTTACAATGCATCTGAGGGTCCCTTACCCAAACAAAGGTTGGAGATCACTGTAGCCCAGAATACCACAACCCCACAGTAGCACTACTTATGTTATTTACACACTAACAGCTCCACGTCCTATTTACAGACAAATGGCTCGATGTTAAAAAAGCTTATCTAAGCATAAATGTAGAATTCATCTGTATAAAGTATGGCCCAAATGGCTTTTCCAAAATGTCCGGTCCCTGCTCAGGGGAGCTTACAGTTTAAGGGGGGGAAATGGGGAGGAGAACACAGAAGGATTAGTGGAAAGAAAGGGCCTATATGCCGCGTATATATGTGTTTGCTTGAGTACATGGGGGAGCCCATTTTAACCCCTTGCTGGCTGAACCCTCCAGCAGCAGAAAGGGTTACATTTGGGGCCTACTGTTGTCCTCAGAGCCTTTTACGGAGTTGTCACATGCGGCCGAACCGAACAGGCCCGAGCGTTCGGCGAAATGAGCACTAATTCGAGAGGATCATTTGTAAGTCAGAGTCATGCCCTGAATTTCAATGTATAAACATGGAGAGCGGTGCCAACCTGGCACCGCTCCACGTATTCAAGAGTAAACATGAGCCTCCCGGGCGGCTTCAGATGGAGGCATCAACGCGAAATGGAGTCAAAGTCTGACTGGCTCATAATGCAGCATCCCCCACTGAAGCTGCCTCTTAAAGGCGCAGGCGCGCGCCAACCAGTTCTAGGGGGGGGGGGGAGATTCATGTGTACCCATTGTCTTTGCTGTGTCTTTTCCGTCAAACACTTCATTGTGGAAGCATCCAGTAGGTGCCATTTTGTGGAATTGTTAGCCGGGCCTCTTTAATGGTGGCTGCTGTGGTTATTTTATAAATATTCCGCCTTGTAACGCGGCCCCAATCACGGCCATTGCTATATGAGCAGAACAACGCCGTGCTTATCCTGTCAGCGCTATATAGCAATATACACGCATACGTCTCTGTTTATCCATGTGCATGCCAGTGGGCATCACTTAGATTGCAAGCTCTTGGGGGCAGATCTCCCTTAGTCTTATGCTGCCATTTACCTGTCACGCTTATCCCCAGTGTTTGCACCTTGTTCACCTTGTATTGTCATTTAATAGAACGCCGCGTAAACTGTGGCGCTGTATAAATACAATTATAGATACAGCTTAATGTATATATCTACGGGGCTGTGTTTACGCGGTGTGTGTCGGTGCCTTTTGAGTGTTTCAGTGTATATGTGGCATGTTTGCATATTTGCGTGTGCATCAGTGTGTCTGTATGTTTACCGCTGGGTGTAAGTGAATTTCAGGTGCATCAAGGCAGGGGGGCTCAACTCCAGTCCTCGAGACCCCCCCCCCCCCAACAGGTCAGGTTTTCAGGATATCCCTGCTTCAGCAGAGGTGGCTCAATCAGTGAGACACTGATTGAGCTATCTGTACTAAAGCTGGGATATCCTTAAAACCTGACCTGTTTGGGGGGGTCTTGAGGACTGGAGTTGAGCACCCCCTGCATTAGGGGATTGCAGCTATAAATGGTAAAGGGCACAGTTAACCCTTTCACTGTAATGCGTTGCTGGCAGATCTGGTAGCAAAGGGGTTAAAATCGGGTGCTTTACAAAGTACTTGGCTCCCCAGCCTGCAACTCTGGAATGGCTGTTACATTCGTACGTATTTTATGTTCCGCTGGGTGTCCTTTGAGATGTAGGCAAGGTTATCGCACCCGCTGCGGATGCAGAATAAACATCACGTTATAACGCAGAATATCACCAATGTCCCATAGCATTTAATGGCAATAATAATGCAGAACATCACGGAATAAATACCCCACCCTAAAAGGCCATCATCAAAGCCAACAGCTGCACCATGGGTGCAATTGTCTCCGTTCCCCTTCATACATTTGGACCACAATGTCTTGATACATAGATCCCTAAAAGTGGAATGAAAGGTGTTACATGGTAGAGTTCTTTCATCGTATTGTGTTCCAAGACATGTTCCAGTGGAGGGCGGCTGCTGTATTTTCCCAGCTGTCTCCTGCTCTCTGGTCAGAATGTTAGAACAGATAGAAGTGTCAGCTGGGTGCGTTACCCGCTCTCTGCTCAGTGTCGCAGTGCTGTTTGAACGCCAGTGTAATCCGTGTGTTGTAGACCTCCATGGCATCCAATGACAATGTGTGATGGCACAAGGAGACCCGAGGTACCGGTTCTTTTACCCTATTTGCAGTAGTGCCACTACTTCTGTGATTGACCTGCTTACAGCTACACTTTCTTTCAGTGTTTAGTCCAGGCGTGGCCAACTCCAGTCCTAAAGGGCCGCCAACAGGTGAGGTTTTCAGGATATCCCTGCTTCAGCACAGGTGGCCGACTGAGCCACTGATTGAGCCACCTGTGCTGAAGCAGGGAAATCCTTAAACCCTGATCTGTTGGTGGCTCTCGAGTTGGCCACGCCTGCTTTAGTACTATAGTGTATAAACCTTTACAAAATAATATCCCGTTATTTCACTGGCTCAGAATGTCTTTACACCAGTATCTTTACTTTTTCTAGGGCGCTCCTCTCAGTAGCATCAAAGGGATTAAAAACCACATAACAAGCAGGTAATAATTCCTTGCAGATCTCCTGCTCACAGATGCTAATGTGTGAGTTTTAAAGGCTGCGTCTTCCCAAATCCATCCCTTTTGCACCCTCCATCAACTAAAACATTGGATAATTGAGGCAGAAAAAAAAAAATGCCGTTGACATTATTGTGTCAGCTTACACTTGGAAAGAATAAAAACAAACGGTTGTTTGCCAGTTCAGCGTCTCTAGGGATCGCAGATCCCAGGTGACACATGAATTCAGTGCAGCGCGTCAGGCTGGCGTTTCTCATGACATCATTCCTGAGAAATCAAGTTGAATTCTAAGTGCATTCTTAATGGCTTCCTGTTCTGGATATTTCAAATGTATACTAAAGTTTACGCGTTGACGGGGCAACGCGTGTCCTGTGGCACTTACCTAAGCCAATAAACGAAAGCAGATTTCATCAATATTTAGTTAACACTTTGGGGGCCAGGTATCACGCTCCCAGAAATATGTCTAGACGCACATCCAGCGTTGTTCGTTTTCTCCCTTGCATCTGTGTCTGAAGTGGGAAACGTATTTACACGGTGTCTCCCCATGTGAAGCAGATCGGTCGGTCAAAGAGGTTTATGTGTCACGATGGCAGGTTTTTATTTAGGGAAATCGGTTTAAAAAAATGGCGTCCTTGTGTTGGCACACTCTCTAAATCATTTTGTGGGGTGGGGGATTGCTGCTTTAAGTAAGGCTGCAGACTAAGCAATATTCTACATGTGTCCTTTTTTTTAATAAATCCGTTCTGTACTATGAGAAAATAATTGGAGCATTTTTTTTAAACAATTCTGAATGACATTTTTAATGTATTATAATATATATAAAAAATTGTTTCTATAGCAACCATTTACAAAGTCACACCCCCTTCCTCTTCTGAAACAGACTCTGGCACATCCCTCACTCTAGCAGTGCACCAATTGTATATAGTGACAGCCTGGTCACATGATCTTCCCCACAGAACTTTGCATCTTTGGTCCTCTTCTGCTGCACTGACAGCCATTTAGTGAGCCCCCGAGCCGAATCTTCGCCAATCGATCACAGGAGAACGGATCAATCGGCAACTTAGCTAATTACTTATCATTGTGTGGATTGTATTGATGCACGTATTAAAGGGGGAAAATAAATAAATAACTAAACGGCAGCTTGTACTGCTGCTTTAATACCAAAACACTTCTAAATACATAACTTCCTATATTTTACTCTCTAAGCATGAGCGCTCGGCTGTCCTGCTGAATTTTGCAAGCGCGAGCGGGGGGCGTTGCCGGGGGTGTGCCATTGGCTGGATCGGGGCTATGTGTGTGTGTGGCTGTGTGCTGTGTGCATTGACTGACGCTGATTGGTTGCTAAAGGGTCATGTGACCCTTCCGCCCACTTAAAAATCAATTTTCCCTGTCTCCCCAAGCGCCTAGCTTTGCTAAGTGCACGAGCGCGCGCAGCGTCAGCGTGGCCATGCTAATTTGATTACATTAAAGTGAGCGTGCCAAGCGTGTGCTGCTGCAGCGTGGCCGCAGCCTTAGCGGAGTTTGTATTAATGAACCTTTTGCTGCTGGTTTCCATTTAATTGTGCACTGAGTAGACTTCGAAGTTGCAATTTCCTATTTAATACGATATTTCCAACGTTTTGGATTTGCCGGTCACAAGGTTTCTGCATCACCTCTCTGAAGAGCCCCCGCCCAACGAATATTATATTTAAAACTTCCAACTACCCGCACTGCAAGCCCCCTGCAGCAGTTAAGGAGTCAATACCGTTTACAAGTGCACTGCAAGGTTACAATGTATTTAGAAAGCAGTCACCGCCAATGGCACCCGTCTCTCCCCAGCTGCACTGTTGCCTGGACACACAGTGACTGTTTGAAGCCTTTCCAAAAACAGACATCTGTTGACCTTTAGAAACAGACCGTTACAACGAGGAGATCCTTCTCTCGATGCTCACGCCCGGGTGTCCTTCACACAGTTACGTTTTCTGGTAACGTTTTTATATGTCACTTGGTACAGGGTCAGGGTGGCCAACTCCAGCCTTCGAGGGCCAACAACAAACCAAGTTTTCAGGATATCCCTGCTTCTGCACAGGTGGCTCAATCAGTGGCTCAGTCGTTGACTGTGCTGAAGCAGAGATATCCTGAAAATCTGGCCTGTTTGTGGCCCATGAAGACTGGAGTTGACCACCCCTGATATAGGGTATTACTTCTGTACTTATAAGCAGGGCTCGATAAACTAGGGAAAAACCCACTCGCCCCTCCCTTCACGACTCTTACCTGTGGTGGCGTGGTGCGGCGATCTCCGTCTTCTCCCCTGCAAATTGTACTCTTTCTCCTGCAGGTCCTGAAAAAATGGCTGCACGGCGTCAAATGGCCGTTGCCATGGCAATGCAGCGTAATTTGACGCCACGCGACTATTTTTCCAGGACCTGCCGGGGAAAGAGTACAATTTCCAGGGAAAGACGGAGAATGCCGAGAGACGCCGCCGGACCCCGCCGCAGGTAAGCACTCGACAGCGGGCAAAAAGCACTCACCTGTGGCGAGCAGGCGAGTGCGTTTGTCGAGCCCTGCTTATAAGGACTCAGAATAAGTAATTAACTTAATTGATAAAAAATTAAATAAACATTGCAGTCCTGATGGATTTTTCTTTTCTTTCTCTCTAAATAATTGTTCTACTGACTCTTATTTTTTCTTTAGCCAATTCACATATTTTCTCGTGAAATCCTCCAATAGTTTGGGCGGGTTTGCGAAATATTTCTGCCCAATAATAATTACGGGGACTCCTAATGATGGCTTTATTTGTGAGCTTTATGACTTGGCCCTAATCAGTGTCATTTTGGAATTGATCCAGACGAGACCCTGATTATACCATAAAACCCCTGCTTTGTACAGTTTATTCTGACATTTGCTGTACAGAGAGAGGATTTTTGTTATGAAAGAAATGTAACATTAAAAATGATAGATTGTTTTACATGCTTTTGTATTTTTATTCTATTGTACCGTTAGCCCTCAGATCAGGGTAGGGGTGCAGTGTGTACCAAGGGAGGGGCAGAGAATTATCTGGTAATAAAGCATATGGGTACCTCTGTGGCTGATACTATACACTTCATACATCGACCTCGGCCCCTTGCAGACGCACTTACCAGAACACCCTCCTCTGTTCTCGGTACGTTCTTCTTCTACTTACCAATAGATTGTAACTCTTCGGGGCAGGGACTCTCTTTCCTAATGTCACTTTTATGTCTTACGCGCTTATTCCAATTATGTGTTTATTGTTATTTATTGATTTCACGTGTATTACTACTGTGAAGCGCTATGTACAGTAATGGCGCTATATAAATAAAGATATTATATATCATATATATTTAGTAATAAGATATATATATATATAAAGGCTGTCTGGCAGTGGAGGTGTTAACATATTTCTCGTGTGTCCAATATATAGATTTTTTTAATTCGCGTATATTCCGTTTTTGTTTTTCAAAGCCTAGTAACTTTCTGCAGTATCAGAGTAATACTGTTGTAAAGTAACTTTTGCCATTGTGGGCCAGATTAACTATAGGGTGGTACACGTTCGCATGCCTTAAGTCAGGTGTGAGCACACTGGTTGGCGCGGGCGGTTGCAGAGGCCCCGCGCTCTTCCCCAAGGCATTTAAATGAAATGCCAGGGGGGATCGCGTGAGGCCTCTGCAACTTCCCTTACCTTGATTCAGGCGGCTGGTGTGACGCATCGCCCTGGCATGTAAGGGTTACCAGCCAGAAGATGTCATGATCCTAATATTAAAAGCCATAAACACATATAGGATTCTGGGGAGAAGCGCGGCTTTAAAACGCATAAACAATGCAATAAATAATAGGCATGAACGATCTGTTAATGTGATCTTCCAGGTGTCTGTTGAAGTTATCAGAGAGACCCTAAATGCATGTGTTTGGGTCTAGTGATGCAGGGGTGTTATCTATTTCATCACTCCTGTACTGTATCCCGGAAACGGGGTCTTTTATGGCTTTACCATATTCTATGAAATAAAGGTACAGTAGCATCTTGTATTCCGCATTAATGACATGCTGCAGGGACGGCCAACTCCAGTCTTCAAGGGCCACCAACAGGTCAGGTTTTAAGGATGCACAGGTGGCTCAGTCAGTGGTTCAGTCGACGACTGAGCCACCTGTGCTGAAGCAGGGATATCCTTCAAACCTGACCTGTTGGTGACTCTTGAGGACTGGAGTAGCCTGCCCCTGCTTTTAAAGTAATGCGTCAGAGCAGACCGCCTCTGGCCTCGGAGGGGTTAATAGGGCGGTAGGCAGCGCCGTGGCATTTTGAAGATGAGCTGTGTCAGCCTGTACCCAGCGTGGCATCTCCTTTCTGATGTGTGTGAAATAATCAGCACAAAGACTCCTCCTTATCAGCGCAGGAACTAAATAAATACAGAGAGCCTTTTGTTTCCGTGACGACTCACTGGTGACTGTTGTGACTAACGACCGCCATCTTGTTTATGCTTCTCAGGGCTTTGCATTAATGATAAAGACGACACATACGGCCCCCTTGTTGCCTGGGGAGGGGGGGGGGGGGAGGGGGGAGAGCATATTGCAAAGGGTTTTTTGTTTTTTTTTAAGACGTGTTTTTCTTCCCCCTCTCTATTTGTTTTTTTTTGTGATTATTATCTTAATTCTTCCTTGGCACAAAAGTTGTGGGTGGGAAGGTGGGCGCAGCGCCAGCAAGGCCTTGCCCAGTAACGCTGGGTATAATGGAAGGAGCTTTAGGAACATGGCAGGCGCTTAATCTGCTTTCTTAACCAATCTACTGTATGCCACGCAGGTGGAAATGGGGGGGGGGGGGGGCAGTATCTGTTTTGCGCGCGCGCATGTTTGTGTGTGTGTGTGTGTGTCACACTTATTAAGGTTATGGTGGGTAAAAAAAGTGACAAAAACCCTCCACAGTAAAGCATAAAGCAACTGTAAATATTACTGTATGTTCATTTGCATGTCTTAAACATGTCTGCAACCCCGCCTTTCACCATTATCGCCCAGCACACAGCACTTCCACTGCAGCAAGGGATTCTGGGAAATGACATGCAAATGAGCACACAGTGCCACCTTTTATCTCAAGCTCCTATTAACCAGCAAACGCCAGCAACCAACCTTACACTGATGATACCCATCAAGGTTGAAACATGTCTGTGAGTGGGTTTACTGGCTATGCATCTCACCCCAGCCTTTGCTTAAAAGCTGTGTTTAAAGCAGCATGCATTGGCTTAAGGTTTGCTCTGTAATAGGAGCTTGAGATTAAAGGTGGCACTGTGTGCTCATTTGCATGTCATTTCCCAGAATCCCTTGCTGCAGTGGAAGTGCTGTGTGTTGGGTGATAATGGTGAAAGACAGGGTTGCAGACTCTTTGACAAAGGGACTTGTTCCCGAAACGCGTCAGAGTTATCCTGTACCCCTCACTTGTTGTTTAATAAATATTTTTAACGTTTTTGCTGGTCTGTGGCCCCATTCTCTGATTGCTGTGCTCCGTTTTTGGACTATCTATCTTATCATAAAATGTATTTTATTTTTTAGTATCTGATAATAAAAAAAATTAAAAACGGGGATAAAGCCATAAATTGCAAAAAAAAAACCTACAGTATATTTTGGACAATTTGTATCTTGGTCACATTTTGTCACGGGCAAAATGTATTCTTTAGTTATTGTGCTTCCTTTGTAGCTGTCTGGCTATTGACAGCATCATAATTAAGGAAAATACCTGGGTTGGCGGCAATCCACAGTCTTATCACCAAAGAGTTCCACCCAAAACTCACCCTGAGATTGCGCTCAATGGCACGTCCTTTAACCCTAGCCCCAGCTCCACGTCAAAATATGTTGTGAGATTTGAAGCGCTGTTTTAAGTAGCAGAAAGTGCTTCACACTGTGCTGTGTTGGCAGCTTCTCTTAACGCTGCAGAGCTTAAATATTAGCTGTGGCAAGGTGCAGCGTACACATGAATATTCATGCATGCTTCTGAATGTTTTATTGCTGCAGACTGCCAGCATGAACCTCAGGCAGGGTTATAACACCAGTGGGCCTCTTTGGTGGTGTAGAACGAAGGTGGCCAACTCCAGTTTTCAAGGTGTTCAGGATATCCCTGCTTCAGCACAGGTGAGCCTCTGATTGAGCCAACAAAAGACAGGGGAGCCCAATGCTGCATCCAATTGACAAAACATATATGGTAATAAGTATAAAGTTAAATACTTCAATAATAATATTTTCTTGGTTATTTAGTTAAACCCTTTGGCCAAAGCGTCATAAGCCTGCATACCACGTCAAGGCATAACCACATTTGCAGGTCCTAAAACTACACTGCGAACCTTTCCTTTTACCTCTGTATGAGGGGAAACAACCATAGTAGGTCCTGTCCATTCAGCAAAATGAGAGAACCTCCCAAGTTAAAAAGGTGGGGAGGGGTGAGATCTGGGAGGAGGAGCCACCTACCTCCAAACAACTGTTGCCAGTTAGAAATTGAATTAGCACATACATTCCCAGCAAGCTCTGATTGAGCCACCTGTGCTGAAGCAGGGATAAAACCTGACCAGTGTGTGGACCTTGAGAACTGGAGTTGGCCACCCCTGGTGTAGAGCCTAGTGTCCGACTGTTCCTTATTATATAATAAAATAGCTCCTGGTGTTTGCTAAGGGCATGTGGTGTAGCGACTACATTATAGAATTTTGCAAAGGAAAGCAAAACAAGTGTTACAATAATAATCATGAGAAATAAGATCATTGCTGAGTAAAACACATTAAGATTCTGGGATTCATACAGTATAGAGGCAATATTATTATTGTCTCACCATGTGTGTCCAGGCCAGGGTTTGACATTTATGTTGGTTGTTTTAAAAGCCAGAACTTACAACATCCGTACCAGACTTTAAAAACCTTCCCTGGATTTACATAATTGTGCCGATACAGAAGGCAGTTGGCATTCTGTCGCTGCCCTCATGACGTACCCGGAACGTAATGAGGGCCGGTACATCAGGGGAACTTGTGATGTTCTAGGTACGTCAAGCACTTAATACTATTTTTATTGGAGGAGATGGAGTGAATCCTATGGAGTGGTTGATTGTTTTACTGAAATATAAATTAGATACATATTAGGTATGTTAAGGCAGGGGTGTGCAAACTATTGGAGCTGCGCCCCCCTGCTTGCTCCCCCTGGTGCTCGCGCCCCCCCTTACCTCGTTTTCCAGCGTCAAGTGACACCTCAGGGTCATGTGAGGTCACGTCATGACCCCGCAGTGTCATTTGCCGCCGCGTTGCCATGGCGATGGGTAATGTGACATCACGTCACATGGTCCCACGTTGCCATGACGCGTCGCACCACGCATCTGAATCCCGGTAAGTGAGTTGCAGAGGCCTCACGCGATCCCCCGGCATTTAATTTAAATGCCTCGGGGAAGAACACGGGGCCTCTGCAAACACCCGCGCCCCCCCCCCCCCAGGAAAATCTTGCGCCCCCCAGTTTGCGCACTCCTGAGTTAAGGAACAATGCCACACTCATCATCATCATCATCCTTTATTTTATAAGTAAATACAGGCCTCCACTTAATGGGGCATCACAATACTTTACAGTCAGTTTGCGAACAGCTACAATTAAATACAATTATTTTGTTACACACGAGAAAGACTAGAAAAGCCAGAATTACAATACATTATTATTATCATTTAAGTATGATGCGCTAACATATTTCATAGAGCTGTACAATAGGGTTGGAGGACAAAAATAAGAAAACAAACATTGTTACAGTAGGTAACGTGAGCTGTTCTGACTGCGCAATTCGCCTAAGATTGGCTCTTGTTACTGCGAGATATTGACCTTTTATGGCTAGTCCTTCCCAGGACCAAAGTGAGCAGGCAGTGGCATGTTTGATAGGGTAAATGTAAGCAATTGGCTACTTTAATTTAAAAAAAAATCCTTTTTCAAATCAAATGTAAGTCTTTTCAAACACATTTTTTAACGTTTAATGTATTAATGAGAAAAGGCTTTATTCTTTTTTGGCGATGAGACGGTTTGTCAGCACAATGAACAATGTACAAGGACATATTATATATAATTATAATATATATATATATATATATATATATATTATATATATATATATATATATATATATATATTATATATATTATATATATATTTAATTTATATATAATATATATATATATACACAAGAGCATCACCTACATCCAGTAGTTATCAGTGTAATGGGCTTCCATAGAAAAATGCACAATTACCCTTGAAAGTAAAAATATAAAAAATATATATATATATATATATATATATATATATATATATTGAATTGGGTTGGTGCTGTTTTTTTTTCAGGTTACCGAAAGTCGAGTGAGGGACCCAGACTGGGGCCGAGTTCTGTCGAGGAAAAATTAGATCTTTCATCGTGCTGCTCTCAGCAGTTTTTTTCCCCCTAGCTCAGAAAGTAGCTGCTGTACTGGAGGCAGCTGAAAATGAAACAGGATTACATGACCATCTGTGATCCTTTCCCCCCCAGCGTTAGAATCTGTCCCGTACTTTCACAGCTGATCTATTGTCATTTGGCAAAACCTAAAAAGAGCATTTTTTCCTTTTGTATATTTGTTGTTTCTCTCATCCCTTCGTGCTGTCCTTTTTTCCCTCGATTCCCCTGCCTTTTTCTTCTTCTTCTTCTTTCTTTCTCTCCTTCCATTTCTTTATTTCCTTCTGTGACATTTTTCTAGTTTTTATTTCTGCCTCTTTTTTTTTTTTTTTTTTCGTTCGTCCCTTTTTTTCTTTTATCTTTCTTTTTATTTTTCTCTCTACTTAATAGTTTTTCTATTTTTCTTTTGCTGATTATTGTGCATAAAATGTGGTGCAAATTCCAGATACATGAGAACAGTGAAATGTATATTTTGAGATGTGGCTGCCACAATATTGCATGACGCTGCTGAGCAAAAGTCTAAAAAAGGCAATATTTGGAAATAAGTGCACAAATCCTAAAATAAAGGGTGTTTATTTTATTTTTTTAACTTCCTGTAAAACAAATGAACATGTTCTAGTCTTTCTTTTGGAATGATATTTTTTCACTTGTAAATTGTCGTTGGGTTTAAAAATAATACTGCATATAGTTAAATGATAAAAAAAATTGATTTTATATAACGAAGAAATTATCCGCAGAGTTAAATAAATATTTGAAGAATCTCAAGAATGCATAAAATATAAAAAAAAAAAAAAATGTCGTTTTTTTTTTTTACTTTATTGTTTCACTTACAGGGAATAGGTGTTAATTATTACGTGAATGTGAATTGTTCTGCGTGCTATTTGTAGTTTGTTGTGCTGGTATAAAAAAAAGAATCATTTTTACAGGAATCTATAAAGTAGTGACGTGTGTGTGTGTATAAATAATAATTATTTTTTACAGGCACATATATATACATACATACATACATACATATATACATATATATATAGAATATATTTGTATATATATAAGATACATACATATATATAATATATAATATACATACATACATACATACATACATACATACATACATACATACATACATACATACATACATACATACATATACCGGTGTGCCTGTAAAAAATAATTATTTTTTATACTAGCAGAACAAACTACAAATAGCATGCAGAACAATTCACATTCACGTAATAATTAACACCGATTCCTTGTAAGTAAAACATTAAAGTGCAACACACAACATTTTTTCTGTTTGTGTTTTATCCATTCTTGAGATTCTTGAAATATATTTATTTTACTCTGCGGATAATTTCTGCGTTCCTTAATGACATTGCATGGACATTTTAACCCCTGCAGAGCTGAAATAACCTGCGGCTCCCGTCTTGCACTAAGAGGGCTGAGTAGTTTTTGGGGCTGTTTGATTAACTCCTTCCGTTCTGATTGGTTTATGTACAGGAACTAAGCTAAGCCCAAAAAAAAATGAATTTAAAAGTTCCATTCATCTATTAGACCCAGTTGATTAAAAGAAAGTTCTTGAATGGGCTGAACCAATAAAAGTAATGAAGAAAAATCAGGCACGGGTAGACAAAACCTGCAAGCAGAAATGAAGCATGGTAATAACAATAATCGTAATATAATAATAAAAAAGATATAATGGTAATCCCATATGATAGAAAATAATAAAACAGGAAGGAAATCAGAAAACTATAAAAATAGGAAAAACCTAAAACAATGATCCGGGGCGGGCCAACTGCAATCTTCAAGGGCCAACAGTCAGGTTCTACGGATATCCCTGCTTCAGCACAGGTGGCTCAATCAGTGGCTCAGTCTTCGACTAGCCACTGATTGAGCCACCTTGTGCTGAAGCAGGGATATCCTTAATACCTGCCTGTTGGTGTCACTTGAAGATTGCAGTGGGCCGCCCCTGGAATGAAGGAAACCAAAAAGGGGGCATTGAATGCAGACAGGAATGAGATGAAAGTAAGAAATAGAAATTGGGGGGGGGGGGGGGGGAGGGGGAGAAAAGATGTGAACGCAAGAAGGGGGGAAAAAACCAGAAAGGAGAAAAGGGGAAAGTGAACCAGTTTTGTGTTAACTGCTTGATGGCCGGAGTTGCAGATAATATGCAGCTCCCCCCCAGCCCTGGAAGGGTTAAGATGCTTTGTGAGACCGTACAATAAGTTTGCTTCAGAATGTGCCAGCAGTCGCATAATGAGGCGCTTAGTCACAGTTTGGACGCAACACTGGGAGAAAACAGTGCGGGAGCTTGTGGATTAAGTTTTCAAGGGTTAGTCCTGGCTGCACGAGGCTGCCAAACCTTTAACTGCTGTCCCAGGCACGGCCCAGGCATGGAGTCCTGCGTTTCGTGTCTGTTCCTTTGTCAACCTGGGAAGTGCGGATTCCTGTTTTGTACGCGGCGTTTTCCTGTACATTAACCCCTGCAGTGCCGGGGGGCTCTGCCGCGCGCCGCGCGGGAAGGGTTAAAAGAGGCCTTCTGCTGTCACCGTGTTCTGTGTCTCTAGATGTCTCGTCTTTTTCAGTAGAGCTCACGTTTTAATGATAACACAGCTTCTCAAACATATTCCCAGTTTTATAATAAAGCGAACTGTTTACAGTGTCGGATATATATGTGTGTGTGTGTGTGTGTGTATAGATATATATATATATATATAACTATAACAAACAGCGCAAACCAATACAATGTGTTTAAAATAATAAACACTGGTGTAAATAAATAGTAATATAAATTTAAATATATATATATATATATATATAAAGCAGAAAATAGCCGTGTTAGTCCAGTTGCGATAGTGCAGAATAAATGAGTTCTTCAGTATTAGGTGATACCTTTTTTATTGGACTAACAATTTATGTCATGGGACAAGCTTTCGAGAGTTATCCTCTCTTATCGGTCTGCAATACCTTGAAGAAGAGAGGAGAACTTTCGAAAGCTTGTCTATGACATAAATTGTTAGTCCAATAAAAAAGGTATCAACTAATACTGAAGAACTCATTTGATTGCACTATATATATATATATTTTAATATATAATTATATATATAAATGGAAAGGACACCTGGTACTGGAACAAAGTTTATACAAAAAGATAACATATTTCCTACATGGGGCTCACCGGCTTGTCGCCTTCCACTTTGCGGCGCTGGTCACGTACTGTATGTAGACATAGGATTCTTGTGACTTTCCAGAAAAACTCTTTATTTATTTACTCCATCACAAAAGTACAAAAGAGCGACGTTTCAGGCTCAAATAGCCCGTTATTAAGCTCATCTTTTGTATTTTCATGATGGACTAAACAAAGTGTGTTTGATTTTATTTATCTATTTATAAAATGTTTTACCAGGAAGTAATACATTGAGTTACCTCTCGTTTTCAAGTATGTCCTGGGCATAGAGTTAAGATGACAAATACATGGTTACGAATACATGGTTACATTAAATGAGCAGGGTTATATATTATATCTAAAGACATTGCATGAAAAGTTAAAGATAAAACTTAACTGCTGCCAGCGCCACAGAATTTATTATATATATTAATATATATATATATATAATATATATATTATATATATATATATATATATATTATATATTATATATAGATATATATATATATATATATATATGCACATGCTAAGGGAGCAGTGTGAATGTTCTTACAAGTGATCTTTTTATTTGCTATATATTTATATACAGTATTACTCTGAACAGTCTTGCAAAACTAATACCACTTTTACATATTCATATATAGATTGCTTAAACATGCTCAGAAAATATTCCCATTTTTTCCCCCAGCCAATGACAAATAGAAGGATAGATTCTTTCTAAAATCAGACTCCTGATAATATAATAGGAATAGAATGACTGAGACAAAATATCAATTATGTTTAGTAATGCTGCTTTCGCTTTGTTTCAATGTCCAAAAATCTTGATGTGTAAAACTATTAACATTCGCAAGTGTATTTTTGGCATCAACAGAAAATTCACAACAAAAATTTTACTTAATTAGACATTGAATATTGATTATTAAATCTTGATGTCAATCGATACCATATACAAGGTCTGCTTTTTCCCTGTATATTTTTTTTTTTATGGAAGTTCTCTCAATTTGTATAAAGAAAAGCTTTAAGGTTAATGCAGACTCACTAATTATTTATTTTTTAAACACAGATCTCTAGGTAAAAACGTTTGTGATTGTGCTAAAGTCCAAGTTATTAATACAAATTAAAATATTTAAAAAAAAATGATAAAATATGAAATTATGTTAGAAGTTTCGTTTTTTGCCCTCAAAAAGTGAATAATAATACATGATATAAGAAATAAAAATATAAATAAAATATAAAAAATACAAACACAGTAAAAAAATTAAAAAAAGGAGGGGCTTTTGTGATTTTGAAAACCCATACAGAATAATGTACACATCCATTTATGTCAAATAAAATGCATCACATTCTACTATCCACTTATATATACAATGTGGCTCCAAAGATAAAGTAAATTGCTCTGTTTTGATTATTTTTAAGAGCATATCAATGTTTTTAACGGCATTTAATTACAATTTACCAAAAATGTACCAATATCTTTGTGGCATCAAATGATTGCACATATAGTTATAAAAATCAGCTGAAATTAAAAAAACAGATTTCAGCACAAACAAATATTCAGCTTTATGAGTGTGTAAGATCAATTTATATATACGGTATATCAAAGTCCTTAACTAAAATACAAAAATGGCAATTCAATAATGTCGGATGACTTTATATTTATTTTTTTTAACAATGTCTGAGTTTTTAATTCTCAGAGTTTTCTAGGCATTTTTCTATCTGAATGCTTTAGCCGTCCAGGGCTGCGCAAGACTTTATCTTCTGACAAAAAGAGGCTGACACGCACGGTTTGTAAATGGGATTTTAATCACTATCCCTAGCAAAGTGTCCGGTAATAAAGCTGGGTCTTTTGTTGCACTTGTATAAATAACACATTGAAAATACATTTATAGCTAAAATAGACACATTTGTAAAAAGTACAATTTGACTGCACAAGGTTTTTGCAGCTAAGTCGAATTCTTATTTGCGATTTTAGGTTTATTGCACATATTCATTTTCAATAGTTTAAGCCCCAACAGCTCATTAAATTTGTATTATACAACAATGCCGGTTTCCCCTTAATTCCCTCTCAATGTATGAACTCCCCGTTCTTTTTCAATCCATTTTGGCATTGTATAGCAAATTAACACTGGAAACTATTCACTATAGTTTACTGTATAGTGTAATAATATTTACTCATTTCATATGCTGCAAAGTCACCTTCGGTTTTATACACATTACCCCACAGAATAAAAGGATATCTTGTAGTATACATAATAAAAAATATGTTAGTTGGGGTAATATCTGGGAGCTATATTGCAAAAAGCTCCATTTTCAGATTGTGATTTTTTTTTAAAATCAAACCATTAAAATACAATATATATATTGTATATAAAAATGAGTGCAGAGTTATGATGTAAATATATATGGAAACAGGATTGATATGTGTGTTTGCAGTGTTGTATGTGTACATATATTTATGTGTATATATATATATATATATACATACACACACATACATATACATACGCTTTGTGTGTAATATATACTGTGCGTGTGTGTGTGTATATGTATATGTATGTATATATATATATATTTATATATATATATATATATATATATAGTGTGAATGTATATGTGGTATATATATATATGTGTGTGTGTGTATATATATTATATATACTTTGTGTGCGTATATATATATATATATGTATAGTATAATCCTAGGGCGCTGTATTTTGAAATGCTAGTATTATGTTGCCAAATTTAGTGTACCTGGGTGTTACACATAAAGGCACAGATCAGCACTTTTATAAGTATGCACCAATTCATTGAGCTGCGCTCTTGTTGTATTTGTTCATGGAATGGATACCCACAATGGAAGATGTTGAAACATGTCCTGATAGATTCTTTGTTTTGTTACTGTTCCAAAAGATTTATTTATATGTGTGCAGAAAAAGACGGTCTCCCTTCCTGATGAGATCATTGTGTTACATTAGATTTAGTTCTGTAAGACGGGAGATATGCATCCAGATAGACCATCACAAAAACTATATTATTAATATGATTTTGGAACGTTTTGGAAGTGCTGAAACAAATTGGGGCAGATTTAGAGAATTTTCTTTACAATTATGTTATAAAATTGTCAGAAATGGCTTTAATATATATATGTACAGCTGTGTAATGACAAGTATAGTTACATTGGCATTTGTGGGACTATACCGTAGCTTAATACATAGTGACCAGTATATATTGTCCTTTATAAATGTAACACTTAAAGCGGCAGTCTGGGATACCGTCTTCCTAAAGTCACATGTATCCAGAATGTTTGACGCATCTGATGTTTGGGGAAGGTTTGTATTGTATATTTTGATTTAGTTGGTGACATGTACAAAGATATTGTACTTGACATAATTTAATTTTTAGACAAACCCATTTAATTAAGTCCCAGTTTTACCAGAGTCCAAGAGCCTTAGTGTACATTAAGGCTATATACTTGGTTGTAGCACCAGTTAGTATTCAGGGCCTAAACGACCATGATACCGTTGTTTAGGAGAAATTAAACACAAACAAATAATGAATATTTTTTGTTTTTGTTATTTAAAAAAAAGAAAAATAATTCTGTATACACTGTCAATTTCATAGTTCAAACTCGTATTAAAACCATATTCATATCAATTAACTCATTCAGCACCACATGGAACAGATCACGGAATTGCAGGCACCACTGGCGCTGAACTGGTTAAGGCTTAACGTTGTAATTCTCCCTTACTAGATTTTAAAATGATAATGTTTTAGCAAGTCTATTTACAGTTTCCCTATCGTTCTTACCTTTCTTTCTTAATGTACAAGCACTCTTCTCACCTGTTTATTTACATTAAAACATGACTAACGTTCCCTTGCACAAGCAAAATTATTTTGGGATGAAATACTTATTTTAGAAATTGTAGAAGAAATTTGACACATTGCAGAATGCAATTCCCCCCCCCCCCCCCCCAATATACTTTTGTGATTCTTGGCACTTTTAGATGAAATGTTCAGAAAAAGAGCAACTTTTAAAAATACGTATTTTTCCCTGTCCTGTCGTGATTAAAAAAAACATGCACCTTTAATGTGCTACATTTCTGGTGAAAGTAACTCTGTATATGAGTAACGGGTCCTGGGATCATACAGGCTAACTTCCCGAGCGATACAGCTCCTCGCCACTTGCCTGAAACTTATCCCTGGGGGTATAACCTTTTTAATCCTCTTTAGTTAATGTATTGGCTGATCTTTACTTAGGCAAAATAAACAGAGCTGCTCCCAACAAAGGGGGGTCGTGGTTCCTTCTTAACCGTCTGACCCATGGGTCATGGCCTTTGTTCCTTTCTCAATAGGATCTGTTCTCAAATGGGCATCACAAAATAGAGAACTAATTTAGGCACGTGCATTCAGGAAATCGCAGGGTAAGTGGTTTAATGAAGCCGAAAACTCCCCCTCCACCCACTGTTTTCTTTATGATATGATAACCAAAAAGGCGATTTAAACGCCAAACTTTTTCAAATAGTCTTTTATACCGAACTAGAGCGATCTCTGTTTATTCTCTGCTGTTAAATGGCTTTTAAGTGCTATGCCTCCTCACTAAGAAACAAAATACAAATGTCTTACATAGTAGATGAGGTTGAAAAAAAGACATATGTCCATCATATTCAACCTATGCTAAATGTAGACGACACATACTTTATCCTATATCCGTACTTACAGTATATTAATCCAGAGGAAGTTACAAAAAAAAAAACCCCAGTGAAATATCATCCAATTATATCTTATAAGGGGAAAAATAAATTCCTTCCTTATTCCAAATATTGGCAATCAAATGACTCCCCTGAATCAACAACCTTCAAATGTTGACTTATTTGGTATATCCCTGTATTCCCTTTCCTTTCTAAAAAGATGTCCAACTTTTTGGGAAGATATCTGTTGTATCTGCCATCACAGTCTCCGTGGGTAATGAATCCCACATGTGAACTGCCCTTACTGTTCACGTAAAGCAAATTTTAGTTTATTTATACCGATATCGCTGTTTATGGTTCATGGACAAATGGCTAATGTGGTACGGCTGTTGAAGAAGCAAATGCAGTATGATATACAGTTATTTCACAAAACTATCTATAATGAAATAATGTATCAAATAAATACCCTACTAACGTGCGCTCCAACGGAACGTATCTAAGTACAGGAGCGCGCGTCCTGTCGTGGAAATGATCTGCAGAGCACACAGGAGACGTAATTCTTCTCTGGAGTGGCTTGTCATGGTCCCTTCTGATGAACTCGTGTAGATTTCCTTCAGCCGTGAATTCTGCGGTTTGAGAGGGCGAGAATGGGGTGATTTATTTTTTCATCGAAGCTGCAACTCAAGTGAAAATAGCCCAACTCTTTGTGACGTCTAAACACTGTGGCTTGTAGATTCAAGCAACTCAAAGGCTGATTTTGCTCATAATTGAGGTTCTGGGTATAATGTAATGTATTAAAGGCATAAACTTGACCTTGAGCCCTTTGCTTGCAGAGGGTCTAGCACTGCACTTAAAGGGTCCTTAGTCACTGTGTTGCTTTAGCAAGCCAGTAGCAATATGGGGAGTGGATGCAGAGAGCCATTGGGGGGAGTTACTTGGTGCATATAGTAGTGTTAAGTATCAAAATAGGCTTTTCTTTACGAAATTCCTCCCTCCCCCCCCCCCCCCCCCCCACGTTCAAATCGAAGCACATGTTAAATATGGGAAATTCAAACATTTTGGACCATATGGTACTAAATTAGTAAGTTTTGGAAACTGAATAATAAGGCAATCAGTGCAGAGGAAGAATGGAGAATAGGCAAGAATGATAACATTGCCGGATATAAACATGTATAATATAGGAATTGTATCTCTTGCACTTACTTGATGCTTAATTTAAATTAAAAAAAAAAACTACAAAAAAACACTTCCTTGATATTCTTGCAATATAATCATGGCTGCTACAGTAATTCCTGTCGGACAGCGCTGGAGCTAACGATGTGCGACTTTCCTCCCACAAATAATATCAGATGTAGCATTTTCACACAAAAAAATGTCACCAGGCCTTACAGGGCTGAATTTTTGCCATTTGCCAGCTAAATTTCGCCAGACATTAAACGAAAAGACTATTTAACCCAGACCCAGAAATAGGACATATGTGAGACAGAGAGACCGAGCTATTTAATAGACATGGGGTGCTCAACTCCAGTCCTCAAGGATATACCAGCGTCGGCACAGGTGGCTCAATCAGAGGCTCAGTCGAAGACTGAGCCACCTGTGCTGAAGCAAGAACTGATTGAGCCACCTGTGCTGAAGCTGAGATATCCTGAAAACCTGACCTGTTGGGGGTTCATGAGGACTGGATTTGAGCCCCCCATGTAATAGAGTGCCCATTGACTTACATTCCTCCCAATAAGGGAAAAATACCTATTTTACATCTGCACATTGGCTTACTTCCCAGGTATCAGGTGTGTGCACAACTCTCCCCATGGATTATACATGACTATTTGGAAGTATATAAGTGCAACATTGTTTCGCGAACATAAGTAGCCCAGTTTCACTTTCTGCACTTGGGCACATACTTCACACATCTCTCCTCACAAGCCTTTTTGGTATTAGTTTGTGTTTTCCAGCGCACGCTTCCAAAAGTGAGGGGGCGAGGAGGGGGAACGTCAGGGAAAGCAAAGAAATCTTGAAAATACATTGCTCGGGTGAAATTTTTTTGTAGCCAGAGGTTCTGGCAACACAGGTGGGTCTATCGTATGATGAAAAATATTGAATGTGTTTTACATTATAATGCAGGAGTTCCCATTCCAACTCCAATCCTCAAGACCCCCCGCCACCCCCCAACAGGTCAGGTTTTAAGGATATCCCAGCCTCAGAACAGGTGACTGAGCCACTAATTGAGCCACCTGTGCTGAAGCAGGGCCCGATTGAGCCATCTGTGCTGATGCAGGAATAGCCTGAAAACCTGACCTGTTGGGGGGTCTTGAGAACTGGAGTTGAGAACCCCTGCTATAGTGTATCCACTTTCTACAGCTTTAGCAGGCAGAGAGATTCCTCCCCCCCTCCGAAAAGGTGTCTGTAAGTGTTGGGGTTTTGGGAAGTGATAAACTGATCAGGGGTTGTGTTTTTAATGTACCAACATGAAGATGCCTTCATAGATGTAATAGAGTTTTAAAAGAACGTTCCCAAAATCACTGCTCTCCTCTTCATGAGCAAGTTACTTTACAACTGGTAAAACAACCAGCAACAAATCAACACTTCCCTTGGACCAATATTTCTGCATGTACTCAGCTCTGCATTACACCGTGGGATATATTTGGCCAGAAAGGGGACAGTCACGGAATAGATGTGCGTCTCACACACTTATCCAGTCTAAAAAAAAATCATATCTGTTGTAAAGATTATACGTTCTTCCCAAAGGGATGAGGTATTATTAACACACAGAGCTGTGCAGACTTAACAATGGTTTCTGTGTTGTGGACACCATAAGTACCGTTAGTGTGTTGGGTTTAATTCAGGATCATCTGTATTGTTATACAATGTGGCTTTTTAACTTCCAAGCCCTGTTAGGTCTCCAAACATATGTAGCCAGGACTGGTTTTCTGGCTACCAGTCTGCCCTCCTGGCAGTAAGTCCTGGTAAGAACAGGCTGCCAGTAGTAATCATGGGTTTTCCCCACTCCCTGTAGTGCCCTTGAGTGACGGGGGAGGCGGTGTCAGCTAGGCCTGAGAATACCCAATCAGGGGTCTGACCTAGTGCCCTCCTCCTAACTTAAAATGTGATGGTAAACCCTACAGTCTTGAAAATCTGCAAAGCCAGCAGTACAACCAACACACACACACTCTTACATCACTAACATTCAGGGACCATTTAACACCTTAAGTCATAAATCGCATATTGCACAGGGGGGAGGGATAGGCTTCAGTCACAGATAACATTCCAAGATGCACTGTTTTTAAGTAAAAAAACCTTTCTTGCTTTAGCCATTGTAACACCGCCGGAAGAAGAGATCAGTGTATCTCGAAAGCTCGCACAAATAAAAGCATTTCGTTAGCCACAGAACGGAATCGTCTATTCGTTTTTGATTATTAAAGCTCGGCTAACACGGTACTGATAGCTCAACGTCTATATACATGTGTGTGTGTGTGTGTATATATATATATATATACTGTATATATATAATTGTGTATATATAGGCATACCCCGCATTAACATACGCAATGGGACCGGAGCATGTATGTAAAGCGAAAATGTACTTAAAGTGAAGCAGTACCTTTTTTACACTTATCGATGCATGTACTGTACTGCAATCGTCATATACGTGCATAACTGATGTAAATACCACATTTGTAACATACTCTATAGTCTCCCCGCTTGTGCACAGCTACGGTACAGGTAGGGAGCTGGTATTGCTGTTCAGGACGTGCTGACAGGCGCATGCGTGAGCTGCCGTTTGCCTATTGGGCGACATGTACTTACTCGCGAGTGTACTTAAAGTGAGTGTCCTTAAAGCGGGGTATTATTGCTGTATGTGTGGTGCGATTAATATATCATATAATAGTTTTTTTATATGATGTATATATATATATTATATAAATATATTATATACTTATAGATGAGATATATAATAGATTGATATATAATATATATATATATATATATATTTCCGTGGCTACCAACGTGCTGACATTTGTTTTGTCTAACCTCTTTGCAAATGTTATTTTGTAGAATCCCATAACAGTCATCAGTTGTGATAAAATATGGTATTTATAAACGTAGGAAAGCATGGAGGAAGACATCTTAAATGTAATCCATAGAAAATACATATTATTTATGTTTTAGCACGTTTATTTAAAAATGAGGTCATACTGGAAAAAATAAATCTAGATATATTTTGATATATATATATATATATACACTGAATAGTATTTGCAGCACGCAGAATAGTGAATTAATTGTAATTGGCAGCCTGATGTTGTGAAGAGTTTTGTGTACAGGGGGAAAAAAACCCATGTTTGTCATCCAAGCAGATGAATAAGGGAGAAGGGACGCCATACGCCTTTCCTAGGGCTGAGAATTGCCTCAAAAAGTAGGTCAGAAAGAATTTCTTTTGAAAAGCAACCATGAAATTTTAAAATTGGCAGCGTCTCTGCTGGCTTGAAAGTGCTCTCCTTGAGAAAGCAGCTGATAAAACTGCGACTTCGGGGCAGACTCGCTACGCTACAACAAAGGAGGAACCCCATAAACTTCTGTGGATACCCCAATAAAACTTTGCCACTCTGCATCCCTCTGCAAAGGCCCCATAAACGTCTCCGTCCCGTTGTATTCCGTGTGAAAAGCCAGCCCTGAAGAAATAACACCAGGGCTTCCATATACCAAAAAGGGCTTTTTTTACATCTTTTTTTGTATGCAGTGCGCAAAGGGCTTCATTGTGACAGTGGGATTTAACGAGAGGTTTTATGCTGGCTAATGAAACCTTCGTCAGATGCCTCTGCGGCCTGTTATTGAAAGAGTCACTCCCTCCAAACAAAGAGAGAGAGAGAGAGAGAAAACAATGTTAGAAAGCAGTAATATTCACCAAACATTGAATTTTCCCATTTTTGGGTCCTTTTTATGAATGAATAAATAATTTCTGCTCCCTCGGTCGGCGGAAGGGGGGAATCTAGAAACAGGATAACCTCCTGCAAGACACACAATGATAAACATGTGGGCAATACTCACCACACAACTCTAAACAATATGCAGAAGCTTGTCCATTTACTTTAATGTCTGGCATGTACAGAAATGTCACCCCAAGCTGGTTTTTCTCTCCCCCCCCCCCCCCTTCTTTGGAACTCAAAACCCAAAGCACATGAATGGAGTATTAGGTATTTATTTTTTAGAATATATAGATATATATATATTAGATATATATATAAGACAAATACAACACACAACACACACGCAAATAAAACACACACAACACACACACACACACAATATATATATAATGTGTGTTGTGTGTGTGTGTGTGTGTGAGAAAGACACACACACACACACACACACATGAATATATATATATATATATATAGATATAAAATAAAAATATATATATTATATCTATAAGATCGGATATGATATAATATAGATATATATATATAATTATATATATATGTGTGTGTGTGTGTGTGTGTGTTATTTGCAGTGCTACTTGGTTTGTGACTTAATGTACTGTATTCAACAAAAGACAAGACCCTCCATGCTACGTCCAATATCACAAATGATTTAGTACATTACTATTCTTTCTTCATAAATATGGGTCATTTAGCGCAATACTGTGGCCCAGATATTTTAAGCCTGCAGCCACGTTACAGTAACACCCATTTCGGCAGGTCCTACACTACCAATAATATACTGTCGTATGTATTTTATCTATCTCCCCCTTAACACAAGCTAAACTTGATCATCGATTCAATGTTCTAATATATTTACATTGCAAAAAAATTATCTGAATACAGTATGTTGTGTCTGTGTGATATATATATATATATATATATATATATATATATATAT
>CM071571.1:11250430-11297287 GCA_036426205.1 Ascaphus truei
TAATTCCCCCAAATATTTTTTTTTTTTTACATTATATGCTGTATTGTAAATGTAAGTGCATGGGCTTTTAAGTTTGGGCACTAAGACTTAAATTGCTACCAGCCCAAGTATTATTTTACCTAGAATTATGGCAGAAAAGTATTGCAAATAAAAATAATCCGATTAAATAGCTTTGGATTTGATGCTTAGACACGAGGGAAAATAACAAGGCAATGCTCTTTCTTCAGGACTTTTTGGCCGATCTGAGCACGAGCGGGACCTGAATAAGGACCTGATTAGCCAGCCCTATCATTTTCGGGTCATTTGTAAGGGTTATTATGCAAGCCTTCATTTTGGGTGAAACATAATGAAAAATGTAAACATTGGCCATTGAGACCGGCTGGCAGTTTGAAGCTACGATATACTTGTTGCACAGGAAATAAAAATGAACAAACGCTTAGTAAGAAGAGACATATGAAATGAGTAAATTGAGACTAAGACGGTGGCATTCTGTATATAGTTACATACAGGGAAGAGGAACCCAGAACCTGGTTGGGCCTTATGCGGTAAAGGGTCATTTAAAAATAATTTTCTTGGTGCATCAAAGCCATAGTTAGACACATTGCATTTAATCAGAGACACTTATGCACAAATGTATATATTTTGAGATTGAATTGTTTTATTTATTTATTGTCTGCAAATTGTATTTGCCGAAATGACAAAATACACCGCAGGTCTATTCTCCCTTTTGTTCGGCTTGCATTAAGATCCCTGTTACTTCATGTACTATAAATGAATGAAGTATTGGGCAGGGGAGGCAGTAATTCCCGTCTCCCTCCTGGAAGACCCAGCAGTGAAGCTGAATTGGGAAAACGAGCGGTGCTTTGAATACGTTCTGTTCCATATTCACACTGCTCAAACATTTTATTTGGGGCCATTTCGCAGAAGCGAGACGCAGAAAATGAGAGCGGAGATTTACACGCCAAGAGCAGAATGAGTCTGTTACTATCTTTTCTGTCAGCCGCCGAGCAACTGTTTAATTTTAGTTGCACCTTTTAATAACACCTTGCACTGTTAAGTTACACCGATTTATTTAATACCTTCCTGCGAATGCAGTGGTGTGTTATCTTAATTCTGACAAGGTGAAACGTTCCATGAACAGACTCGTAATTAATTCAGTTTCTTCTTTATTTCTCCTCCTCTCCCCCCCCCCTGAAGTCTATTATTATTAATAATAATAATAACAATTGTGAGCATAAATTAGGATTAAACGCTAACCCCTAACATTACCCATCCTAGAACAATACTGCAAATACATTCATGAAATCTTCCGAATATACACCTATTCCTTCCAGTTTATTCTCACAGCAGGATAATCTAAATGTGATTTTTTTTTTTCTTTCTATTGTATTGTTAGAGGTTCCCCCGGAAAAAAAAAGTATTTTTTGCCATTACAATAAACTCTTGGTATCTCAACAAATACAGATTATGCAAGAAGTAGGAGCCAAGGTTAGGCATCGGAATACGTGACACAGGCGCGGGGATTCGCCAAATGAACCCAGGCAGCTTTTTGTAACAGAATATTAATAGTAATCGTTTGAAAGACAGACGGCATGAAAACGTTTTGGCTAAGATCCAGTTTTATTGCTAAACTAGGGACAATTATAAATCTTATGTAGCAACATCTTGTTCTTTTCCCCCCACTTTTTGGTCACTGAATCTCTTTTATGTCCATATACTGAAAAAAATAATAATAATCACCTATTATAAATTCAGAGCAGATATATATATATATATATATATATATATTTTTTTTTATTTATTTTTTAAATATAT
Organism: Ascaphus truei; assembly: GCA_036426205.1. Lineage (NCBI taxonomy): Eukaryota > Metazoa > Chordata > Amphibia > Anura > Ascaphidae > Ascaphus > Ascaphus truei. The sequence continues at coordinate 11,252,246 of CM071571.1, forward strand.
TTAAACTTTTTGCTGCTGTATAATGTCTGAGAAAGGCAGATCTATTCTAATGCTATTAATGCGTATTTGCTGCCGAACTGAAAATGTAATGAGCATCTTGGGTGTGTCTCGTTCAAACCCCACTGGGGATTCAGGACTAGAATTGCTGCCGGATTGTAATTCTTTTTTCTTTTCGTTTTTTTTTAGTCCCTACACACACCTTGTAACGCAGATGTTTAGGGCGATGGTATAAAGTACTGACTTCAACCCTCGTTATATTTTTCGGTAGCAGTGTTATTTTGTATTTAGTGTGCGATATTTTAAATGAGTGACTATCTCACGGAATCCTATATTCGACGGACATTTAATATCGCACATTTACAAACACCCGCCATTGTTTTCCCGTGCCAAAAGGAAGGGGGTAAAAAAAAAACCTTTATTTCTCAAACACTTTTTTACGCCGACGGTGAATTTCACGGATGGGAGGAATGAAAGGAAGAAGTATCGTGCGCTCTGCGTTTTTATGCCGCGTGACGCGAAGCACTTCGGAAAACGTCAGTATTATTCACTAACTTTGCTCTTCATTTCCCGTGTATTTGACGCCTTCGGCCTTCTCTGTAAGAATATTCTCTGAGAGACCCTGACATTACCCCGCGGGGGCTGGAGAGACTGGCGGTATACACACTGTACAGCTGGGACCCGGTGTATTTTTACAGAGAAAACCTTCGGCCTTTATTTTAATCGCCGTGTTGGGGGGAGGATCTGAACATCTTCGTCCCGCCGTTTCCACCCCCCCCCCCCCCCCCGAGCCCGGTTTGAACCGCGTCACCTAACGTTAACCCCTTCACTGCCTAGAGCAGGGGTGTGCGACTCCAGTCCTCAAGGGCCACCAACAGGTCAGGTTTTCAGGATATCCCTGCTTCGGCACAGGTGGCTCATCGTATCCTGAAATCTTGTGGGTGGGTATCCTGAAATCTTGTGGGTGGGTATCCTGAAATCTTGAACTGCTGGTGGCCTTTGAGGACTGGGGTTGCCCACCCCTGGCCTAGAGGCTTAGCAGGCGCTCCTGGCACTGGGGGGGTTAAGTTTGCCTGACTGCAGTACCATGTAGTATAACCAGGGGTGATTAACTCCAGTCCTCAAGCCTCCCCCTCCCCCCCCCACCACCCAACAGGCCAGGTTTTCAGGATATTCCAGCTCCAGCACCGGTCTTCGACTGAGCCTCTGATTGAGCCACCTGTGTTGACGCTGGGATATCCTGAAAACCCGGCCTGTTTGGGGGAGCTTGAGGACTGGAGTTGGGCGCCACTTGGTATAAGCTACTGAATGTGAAAAGTAATGGGAATACCTGAGGCAAATGTCACCATTTAACACCAGCATGATTACACCAGCATAATTACACCAGCATAATTACAATGTGTTTTTCTAGACTTTCTGAGTATACTGTATTCCCTTAACCCCCTGCCCCCCCCCCCCCACGAAGGATGTTCAAAGTGTACTAGATACAAAAAAGGATAGACGTGGATTATCCCTGATAACATTGCGATGATCCACTTTCAGTTTTTATATATATATATATATATATGAAGCGCTGTGTGCTGGGCGATAATGGTGAAAGACAGGGTTGGACATGTCTACGAACTGCAATGACACATACAGGAGTAGTTAAGTGTATTATATATATATATATATATATATATATACAAACAACCTGGTTAGTAAGCCCACCACTCAAACATTTCAAGGCAAATACTGGCAAGGGCATGCATCATATATGACCAAATAAAGGTATATTTCACTGGTTCCAAGGAGACGACACAGGCATCAGAACTAAGTGATCGAAAATTGTGTATTTAAAGAATACGAAATGCCAATATTTCGATCCTACTAATTGACATTGATCAGGGTGATGTACAGTCATGGAAATAAATGTCCGTTATTGTACACGACCCTGATGAAGGTCCCTTAGTAGGATCCAAAAGTTGGCATTTTGTATTCTCTAAATACACCGTCTTCACTCACTTACCTCAGATATCCTTTGAACAAGTGGTTTGGGTGAAGTATACAGTACCTTATTTTATATATGGTAACGGTGTCGGGGCATACAATAACAGTAATAATCCAAAAGATCGGAGCGGGTGCTTCTGCTAACGTACTATACTGTATTATGTAGAAGGGTAAAAAAAAGCCGGCACACAAAATGGTAAAATAAATGCGTCTTTACTAGCTCAACGTTTCGGCTTCCCGATGGCGCCTTTTTAAAAAGTATGTGTGTGAGTATATAATATATGTGGTATATTTGTATAGATATTTATACACACACTTGTGTGTATAAATAAATATAAATATATATATATATATATATATAAAAAAAAAATACCACACATACATAATATATATATATATATATAAAACGGAAATTAAAATGTTAGTCCAGTTGCGATAGTGCAGAATAAATGAGTTCTTCAGTATTAGGTGATACCTTTTTTTATTTGGACTAACAATTTGTCATAGGACAAGCTTTTGAGAGTTTTCCTCTCTTCCTCAGGTCGACAATACTGGATTAACAAAGGAAAATATATTATTAATTATATATATATTATATATATATATATATATATATACCACACACACACAACACACACACCACACCACACACACCCACACACACACACAACACCAACACACACACACACAACACACAACACCCACACACACACACACAACACCACATACACACACCACAACCAACACACACCCACACACACATTTACAGCATCCATACAATCCAACAGTGTGCTTTTTTTAAATTCTGAATACAAAATCGAATTATTCTTATTTTACATTATATTTGTAAGCTATGACTGATTTGTTTTGGAATATTGTCATATTGCTTGATTTATATATATATATTATTATATATATATATATATTATAATATATATATACACATGTTCACAAACCTATCCATTTGCTCGCCCCGAGCGAGTGGATTTAAACCCCGGGTGAGTAAATATTGGCCCAAGCAGCACACATTTGGTACTAGGTGGCGAGTAGATTTTTTTGTGTGGCGAGTGAGATTTTTTGGTAATTTGTCAACCACTGTATATATATATATACTTCAGTAAAATGTATCACAATTTGCCGATCATCTTACCTAACTCCAAGTCTCCCCGGCCTGCGCTATTTTAACATACGATTCTGGGAATCTTACAGGTTTCAGACATGACACGCCTGTTCGAGGCCATCGTGCACACTGGGTGACACCGTACGGCTGTTATTTAATAAGCTCCGGAGAGACCTATCTCCCTGCGCTCGCCCTGCGCTCATTGAATTAGGGCGTAGGCTTCGGGAGTCACTTCACTGCTTGATATGGCCCAGTGACATGTAGCAGGCTTCGGAGAGCGATCTCTGCATGGGCCACTAACCCCTGGTGGGACTTCTCACTGTCCCGCGAAACAAAACGCCACCGTGGCATCATCCCGCCCACGTCCTTCATGACCCCAGCAATCTTTCAAACACCAGATTCCTTCCGTTTTACCACGAGAAAAAAAACAATGTGACATTACATTTGCCCACAAACCAGGTTGCACCCCTGCTATGTCCCCCAGGGCAGGGAAACCAGCTTTACACCCACAAACATTTTCATTGGAAGGGTGTGCGGCTCGTACCTCCTAAAAATGTTTGATTTTAATTAAACTAAGCTCTGCCGGTTTTTCTTCTTCTTTTTTTAAAAAAGTTGCAGATCTTTGTGCAGTAATTAATCACAAAGGGGACGTCTGGGTTATTTAGACACCCATATATAATATAAATATGGGGCGACGTGGCAGTCTAATTCTTTGTTAACCCTCTCGATGCCAGTGGGGTCGGTAACGCAATGCAGAGGGGTTATTCCCTTTGGTGCCGAAGGAGAAATGCGCGGTGTGGGCAGAATGGTGTGAGGGGCAATGATTAGGGCACCCAGAAGCAGGGGGCAGATAACAGGTGTTAACCCAGGGGGTGGGCAACTCCGGGTGACCAACAGGTCAGGTTTTCAGGATATCTGTGCTTCAGCACAGGTAGCTCCATCTGCCTCTGCGTCAGCACAGGTGGCTCAATCAGTGGCTCAGTCTTTGATTGAGCCACCTGTGCTGAAGCAGAGATATCCTGAAAACATGACCCTTGAGGACTGGAGTTGTTAACCCCTTGCGTTCCCGAAGGAAGCTGCTTAAAAGAGCTGGCCTAGTGGTAAATGTTTGTTAAATTGGGGGCGAGGAAGCAGTTAATCTGACTTTTAATGGCAAGACATTGCATTCGTGAGAGATAAATGGGGGGGGGGGATAGAAATACGCCCTCTTAAGTTAGACGGTCTGATAAATAAATATTCACTCTGGAAATATATGATACAATGACTGACTGAAAAATGATTGGGAGTTGCACATGTTAATTATAATTTTTTTGTGCATTTTTATCATAAACAATTATATATTTTTTTAAATCACTCTTCATAGAGATAAGTGTTAAAGAGGCAATGCAATCGGCACTTGCATTTAGAAAAAAATGTTTTCATATATGCAGCCTTTGATTGTCTTTATTGAAAACGAATTACCTAAGCTGCTGATCGATTCGTTCTCCCGTGATCGATCAGCAAAGATCCTAATTCCCAGGGTTCACTAAATCTGCCTTTCAGTTTCAATCAATCCTTCAGTCAGTGTAACTCAGCAGCTACAATGTATCCTTATATAACTAGGGGATATTAGCTATTGTTACAGTTTGCCGCTCGAACTGCTGGGAATATTGGCAACATATTATCCCAAACAGGAAAGGGTTACAAAGATCTTGCACTGCTGGGGAGGTGTGCTAAAACCTGCTATAGAAATCAAAGGATGCTCAGTATATTAAAACTCATTTAAAATGGCATTAGATGTTAAGTGAAAAAAATGTTGTAACTATTATCTAATACTACAGAATTGATTTATTTAAAAAAACAATGTGTAGGATATTGCGTGGATTGCTCATTTAATGGTTTATTATATATTCGCCAAAGAGTAACTTTCAGCCCAAATTCCCCAATTAAGTTATGTCGGCCACATATATAAAATGAGCCTTTTCGGCGGCTTTCAGACAGGGAATTCTAGTAGTAAACTAGCTGTAATGATAAATACATCATATCATGTTAATGATAGGAATATCCTGTTAAGGATGTCCGATCCCGTTGTATTATACAGTATTCCCTTTAGTGCATAGTTAATGCTAAATTGCATCATCTGTTGTACTGTACATTGTACATAACGAGTGCCTGCATCTGACAACCCTCTATTGTACGCTTTTGATAGCCATATATTACTAAAGCTTTGTTAATGTTCTGAGAATATAATAATAATAATAATAATAATAATAATAAAAAAAAGTTTTAAAAAAAGGGTGGGGGAAACCCTATACAAATTTCAGTGTCAAACTCCTTGTAACCTTGAACAAGTCTACAGAGGTCTTATGCTCGTGACTCTAAAATAAGATTGCAAGCTCTTCGGAACAGGGATTTGTCGTATCCGTAAATGATGCTTTATGAAAGATTAATAACAATTAACAATTCAATTCCGAGACTATGGGACTTTGTAGAAAGGATTTGAAGGGAATAAGTGATGCTTTGCTTGGCAACTTGGACTGAAGGTGTTAAAACTACCAAGCGCCCGTTTGCGAAGCCTGCCCCCACGCTGAGCTGGCATGCATCAGGCAGTGACGCTGCTCTGATTCAATGTCTGGTTGGCATTGCATCAAATACCCGCACCTGACAAACACTGCTCCGAGCCTTGGGCAGAGGGACGGAGGTGGCATGCGTCGAAAATCTAGTCCTAGAAAGCATCGTTGTGGCACGTTGGGAGTGTCAGCGGCGCCATCATGCAGCCTGCCCACTGCAGCGAACGCCTCTGCGTGGCGCCTCGTGCCTCCTATTCGCTGCGGCTGCAGATCCTGCAAACTGCACCAAAGGCCACAGATGCACGGAAGCAGACAGTAGGATCTATAGGCGTTTTTGTTTAGTGCACCAAACGTAGGAGTCAGAATGAGGAATGAGGGTTGTGCCTCCACAAAGAACTTCCAGTCTAAGATAAGGAGTTGTTGGCTGACCCGGATCTGCCCACATAGAGCAGGGTGTTTTATGCCGGACACAGTTTTTTTTGTGGTGTCCTTGGAATAAGGTTTGATGATTTCTACAGCTGGTATAATCTTTCTTTTGTTTTTTTGTTTTTTACAAATGTGTTTATCACATGGCAGCCTGTGGTTTTTATACTGTGACCGGCGGGGCTGCCAGAGAGCAGGTCTCCTGTTAGTGAGGTCCCGGCCTCAGCTGCGTGGTGAAAGGCTCAGCTCATAACTTTGAGAATAAAGACAAGAATATTGTTACCCTGTCACTGCCACGGGGGTCCCAGGTTAAGAACGATTTGATGAGCGCCTCAGCGTCCATGTTTTTCAGTCAGTGACTTTGAAGCAGGGGAACCGGGTTCCATTCCCGGTGTGAGCTCCTTGGGCGAGTCACTTTATCTCCCTGTGCCTCAGGCACCAAAACTGATGGTAAGCTCATCTGGGCAGGGACTGTGTCTGTAACATTCATATGTGCTGTGTACCCCCCAAAAGTAAGTGTATATTCTCTCTACTACTAAGTAACAATAGCCCATGTGATATATATATATATGGCTGCTTGCCATTAAGACCAGCCTCACACTGATGATACCCATCAAGGTTGAAACATGTATGTGAGTAGGTCTAATGGCTTTGCATCTCATCCCAGCCTCTGTTTAAAAGCTGTGTTTAAAACAGCATGCATTGGCTTGAGGATTGGCTTGTGTAATACGAGCTTGAGACAAAAGGTGGCACTGAGTGCTCATTTGCATGTCATTTCCCAGAATCCCTTGCTGCAGTGGAAGCGCTGTATGCTGGGTGACAATGGGGAAAGACAGGGTTGCAGTTTTTTTGAACAAATCTATTGTATCTGCCATCACAGTCTCCATGGGTAATGAATTCCACATTTTAACTGCCCTTACTGTAAAGAACCCTTTGTAAGGTCCGGGGGAACACCTCTCTCTAAAGGGGTTCCTCCCGCGACTTTACTTACCCCCGCTCCAGCTCTGCCTCCTCGCCACCGCGGGCAGGATCTTCCTTCTCCTCGACTTCCTGCGGCGGCTACTGATCTCGCGCATGCGTGTGCACGGCCGAGGACCTTTACGTCCTCCCTCAGGAGAAGCTCCCACCCCCAGCTGAGGCCACGCGCGCCTCTCCAGCATGGCACACACACCTGATGCGTGTGCACCGCTCACAGGCTGCACATCTAGCGCAGCTGTGGTAAGTTTCTCCCTACCAATCCCTATCTTCCCTGGGGCCGCTCCCTCGTTACTCCCCCTCTCCCTATTGGTCCTTCCTCCTACTTATACCTTGCTCAGCCATTCATTCTTTGGCTGAGCATAGCTTTGTATGACCTGTGTTAACCACGGTCATGCCTGCCTCAGTTCCTGTCTCTTTGTCTCCTTAGTGATCCCTTGTGTACCGAACCGGCCTGGCTTTGGATCCGCTCTGGACTTCTACCCTTGGTTTGTATCCTGACCTCCTGGACTCCCCGACCCCTTTACCTCGGCTTGCGGATTCCGACCTACCTCCCGGCTCTGGACCCTAGGCTCTCGGTACCACTTATCTTCTGGAACCTCCCTTCTCGTCTGGCGAGTATCTTACTTTATCTTATACTCCCAGAGGGTTCCAGACGCCTATTTTCCACTTTCCAGGCGTGTCCCCGTAGCTGTGGGTGCAGTTTGTTACCCATATCACCTCAGTTTCGGGGTCCCTCCTTGTCCGTGGTGAGCACAGCGTAACACCCTTTCCTTTGTTGCTGGTGAAATCTCCTTTCCTCCAACCTTAAGGGATGGCCCCGAGTGAGTCCTTTGTACTGCCCGTGGGATGAATAGTTCTTTTGAAAGCTCCTTGTATTGTCCCTGAATATATTTGTATATAGTTAACATATACCCTCTTAGACGCCTCTTTTCTAATGTAAATAAATCTAATTTAGCTAGCCTCTCCTCATAAGTTATGTGTGTGTGTGTGTGTGTGTGTGTGTGTGTGTGTGTGTGTGTGCCCTGATTTGCATGTGTGTGTTTATACGTATATATTGCTGCTGTATACAGGCAGTACATTATTTTGTTTCATAAGTTTACACAATATTTCTGAAGTATTTTGCATTAGAACAGGGGCGGCCAACGCCAGTCCTCAAGGGCCACCAACAGGTCAGGTTTTTACGATATCCCGGCTTCAACACAGGTGTCTCACTGTGGCTCACTGACTGAGCCACCTGTGCTGAAGCAGGAGTTGATTGAGCCACCTGTGCTGAAGCAGGGATATCTTGAAAACCTGACCTGTTGGTGGCCCTTGAGTACTGGAGTTGGCAACCCCTGCATTACAATATATTGTTGAAGTCAAGGTACACATGTTAATCATTTTAGATTGTAGGGATACCCTGATCCTTGTTTATTTTCCTGTGTAATGCACTAAGCGTTGTATTGCACAGAAAGTGCAGCATACCTAGCGGGCACTATATAAATACCGAATTATTTAATGATATATTATATCCCAGCTAAGCAGATCTATATTAAAAACAAATACTTGGTGAATTTGGGGCCCCCCGCCCCTTCTTCACCCGAAGAAGAGATCAGTGTATCTCGAAAGCTCGCACAAATAAAAGCATTTAGTTAGCTACAGAACGGTATCGAGTATCTGTTTTTGAATTTAAAATAACCAGCAACACTCACACTACAATAACCCCCCCCCCCCCCCACACACACACACACACGTGGTTGAAAAACACTGGTGTACAGTATACTGCACAGTAATGTCTTCTTTTAATACAGTTAAATGCTATAATACAAAGATTGCTATCACGTGTTACCTCAATTGCTTGCACTGAGGCACACACAGCACACTGACAGACACTGAGGCAAACAGCAACACTGAGAAATGCAGCAACAACAGCACACTGACAGTAACTGAGGCACACACAGAACTACAGCACTGGCAAAGACACGGACCGCCTGAGGCACACACAGCACACTACAGACACTGAGGCACACAGCACATACAGACACTGAGACCACACAGCACACTGACAGACACTGAGGCACACACAGCACACTGAACAGACAAAGGACACACACGCACACTGAGACAACTGGCAGACACACAGCACACGAAGACACCTGAGGCACACAGCCACACTGACGAGCACCTCTCCCTCAACAGAGTCACAAACTACAGGGACCACTCTACAACAGCACATGAACAGACACGTGAGGCCACCACAGCACACATAACAGACACTGAGGCACACACAGCACACTGACAGACACTGAGGCACACACATCACACTGACAGACACTGAGGCACACACAGCACACTGAGACACTGCAGCACACATAGCACACTGACAGACACTGAAGCACACACAGCACACTGAGACACTGAATCACACACTGCACAGTGACAGACACTGAAGCACACACAGCACACCGAGACACTGAATCACATACAGCACACTGACAGACACTGAAGCACACACAGCACACCGAGACACTGAATCACACATTGCACACTGACAGACACTGAATCACATACAGCACACTGAGACACTGAATCACATACAGCACACTGACAGACACTGAATCACACATTGCACACTGACAGACACTGAATCACATACAGCACACTGACAGACACTGAATCACATACAGCACACTGACAGAGCAGGCGGTAACTGACAAATTTACACACAAACACACACAGCATACTGTCACACTGAAGCACACTGACAGACTGAAACACACACACATGCACAACCAACTGACACACAAACACACACAGCAAACTGCCCCCCCCCCCCCCCCCCCCCCCCCCCCCCCCCTCCCCCCTCGCAGCTCCCGGCCCAGCCGGCAAGTTGCTGTTAAGGAGCACGGATGAGGAAGGGGCCCTGACTTCTGTGGTCGTCAGCTAGACTGCTGGGCCAAATGTCCCGGCTCTCCCCCCTGTCTGTGACCGTGAGCGGGCCCCCGGGCTTTAGCTGCGCCCCTGATGTACAGTGTGTGTGCGTGTGCGTGTGCGTGTGTGTGTGTGTGTCGCGGCTAAGGCATTTATTTTATTTGTTTTATGGCTCATTGGTCACATGTTTTTGTAGTGTTTATTTTCAGTACATACCACCGAGTCCTTTTATATACAGGGGCTGAATTAGCTGAACTACTTCCCTGGCCACATGTCGCTGTATATTAGATGAGGACATTTCTTACTGCTGTCCCAGGGGCCCATGAATGAGGGTAACGAGGATTCAGCTTGCTTGGGCACACTTGGAACCCATACTCTGCCCGACTGCCAATAGGGGGCGACCTGGCACCTTTCTCCTGATACTTGTGCTTAGTATGTTCTACTCTTAAAGGGTTAATAATTAAACTGTGATGGTGGCCATAGGGGCACTGTCGCACAGAAACCCCTATAGGCTTCAATAAAAGTTTCCACACTAAATTTACCTGATCGGCACTATTGCAGCGTAATGAAGAACCTTCTTTCTGTCTGCGGGTCAGAGTGCATGAGTAGGGTCCCTCCTAAATGGTTCTGTCGCGTTAACCCTTTCAGTACTAAAGAGGGGTGCAAAGCATGGAGTGGGCACAGGTGTTTATGTTGAAATTAATGTAGAGGCCGGGTAAGGCCGCGCTTATAGTGCCGGCGACGCGACGTCACGCTGTGGTCGCTGGAAAAATTAAATTGCGATAACTTCCAGCGATCGCGACCAAGCCGTCGCACCGTCACGTCGCGCTTACTATAAGCGCACACAACGGCAATGCGTTTGTTTTGACGCGACGCCGCTGTCGCCGGCTTACGTTCTCCCGGCTCTGTTATGTTTAGTACAGACGTCCCAGAATTCTTTATTTCTTTTACGCAGGACGCCGTTTGTGAACGCGTCCACGCGTTGCTATCGTGATTGCTGACATTTCCAAATGATAATACGAGACAGATTCACTAAACCGTAAACAACCCCACGTGGCCCCAGTGAAACAGGCGATCCAACTTTAAAAAACAAAAACCTATTCATATATTGTTTTTGTTTTAAGATATACAGTTTTTGATTACCTTTATTGAAAAACTAATTAGATAAGCTGCCAATTATTTCGTTCTCAAGTGATCGATCAGCAAAGATCCTGCTTTCCAGAGTTCACTAAATGGCTTCCTTTCAGTTTCAATCAATCAATCCTTCAGTCAGTGTAACTCGGCAGCTACAATGTATTCTTATATTACGAAGGTAACATTGTCTATTGTTACAGTTTGCAGCTCAAACTGCTGGGAATATTGGCAACAAATTATTCCAAACAGGAAAGTGTTACAAAGATCTTGCACTGCTGGGGAGGTGGCTAAACCCTGCTATAGAAATCAAAGGATGCTCAGTGTATTAAAAATCATTAGAAATGGCATTAAGAGTTGAATGTTAAAAAAAAGCAGTAAGTATTATCTAACACTGATTTATTAAAAAATAACACACGTAGAGTATTGCTGGGATTGCTCCGTTAGAGGGAGAGTTGAGAACGCAGACATATATTTTGGGTGACTTTCAATTTATTCATGTATTTATATTGTACCTGTATAAAATCGTGGATTTATTCAAACGTATAAATCAACCAGCACCTGATTGTAATAAAACTCGCTGCTATGAAGTGATCATGAAAACCCAGAGGAAACAGGTGTTCGCAGCGAGTTCACAAAACGTGTGCTTTAAATAAAAAAAAATCTCAATTCAAACTCTGACTTTGCAGTAACCAGCAAAACTGAAAATAGCATGTGCCGGGATTTCCAGAACTAGCGTGTTCTAGCATTACAAACGTTGCATCAATTGTTGATCCGAAGCCCTATTTTGTGTGCTGGTACCTGTGTCATATAAAATGCAGACATGTTAACGATGTTTAATGCAGTATATTTTATTCAGAATGTTAGCCGGAGGTTTATGTAGGAATCCATCCTGACCGTTTATATAAGGGGCGGCCAACTCCAGTCCTCAAGGGCCACCAACAGGTCAGGTTTTAAGGCTATCCCTGCTTCAGCACAGGTGGCTCAGTCAACAACTGAGCCACTGATCCAGCCACCTGTGCTGAAGCAGGGAAATCCCTAATACCTGGCCTGTTGAGGACTGGAGTTGGCCACCGCTGGGATATAACATCTCTGACCTAGTGGATTTATTGGGGTCAGGAAATTGGGTGAAGAGCGTATGATACATCACATAGTATACGTGAGTATAATGCGCCTCCTCCCATCACCCGTCCTGCAGGGAAAATGTACACCACCAACTTTCTTGGCTGAATCAGTCGGTCGTGGCAGCAGCGGTGAAATGCCTGTTTCCTATACTCCACACATATGGATATATGCGTATGTATACAGTACCAAATACTACCGTAAATATTGCCAATAAAGCTGCCATTTTTTTTGTTGTTGGTGGTTAAAAAAAAACCAATCTCAATGTTTTTCTTGAAATCACAATTCCACTTGTGATGTGCAGAGCTGTTTATATTTCCTTAACCCCTTTGCATGCGTTTCTGGCCTCTTTGGCAGTGAAAGGGTTACTGGGGTTTTTGTGGGTTTTTTTTTGAGAGTGTATATATAAAGTCCAGAGCTTTGCACCTCTTTCCTGTGATATTTGCACAGTGTGTTTCTTAGTTTCAACAGAACGGGCTTATTATAAAAGTATAAAGATAGGCATTTTTTTCTCTCCCCTGGATGCCTGTTATGCCAGTTTTTTTTTGTTTTTTTTGCGTTTCTCTGTATTTGTGCAAAAAGAACAAAAAAAAGGTGCGTTCATGTGCTGTAACTTTTTCATTTTCAGACATTTCGGCACGTAGTTACCACGCACTGCTACCCCACAAACCTGTAATGTGGATTCTTAACATTTGGGTCCTATTTAACCACAAATAAAACGGAATTCTGCAACATGAGCAGCAGCAGTGATAGGGATCCGACCCGGACAATGCACCATAAGGTTGCCTTCCAGTTCTGGAGTAGTAAATATGGATCCTAACCCCTTTATTGGTAAATGGGCCACTAATGCATTGTAGGAACACTAAGGGTGTCATTCTATATTGTCCGAAGCAGCTATATTCAGGCGAAAATGCCCCTTCACTTCACTGGAGATTTTCAGCTGAAAATTTTCTAATCGGCCGCTTTGGATAATATACAAATAAATCTCTAAAGGGTTTAAACGGCATAAAAAGCAAAGGGCCATAGCCTTGAATCGGCGAATTGCAGTTTGTTAAAGAAGGTAATTCAACCACTGAAGCGTCTCTGTGTGGGAGGCACTGTTAAAGATACGTGAGTGGTCCTTCTGAAACCTTTTGATGCCGTGTAAGGCTGGTGATAGTGTTCCCCGGAGTTAACTGCCAGACTGATTGCGATTGGCGACTGTCTCTTTGTCTGATTTCAGCCACCATGAGCCAGGGAGGTTTTACATACAACAATAACATCACACATAGAAAGATTAAAGGGGAAGTCCAACAATTAGGGGGTAACATGTAGTTTGTACTTAGGGGAGCAGGGTGTTATTTATTAAAGTCTGGTAGTGCCAATCCAGGGCACTAACTCCCGTTGAAGTCAATAGGAGTTTTCGTGAGATACTGCCACGACCGGCACTATCAGAGTAATGAATAACCCTCTTATTGTGTGTTTGAGCCTTAGGGTTTGTCATCCTCACAAAAAGCTTTTCTTGGACAGCCATTTAAATTTCCAGGAAGTAAACTAGCAACTGAACCCCTAAGTATCCCGGCACCCAGAAGTCCCGAGAGCGAAAACCATATAGCACGAGTTAGCTGCAGAGAAGCACCCCCAGTTAGAGTTTCAGTGATTAACGTAAGTAGCGGTCCCATGAAGCTACACTGTATTTGGGGCTTCTGTATTGGAGCAGTTATTTGACGCACATATCATTGGAATATTATTATGCGTCTCTAACATTTAGTCTTTAATCATTTATAGATGGGAAGGACCTAAAAGGATAAGTAAAAACAGGTTGTATCGAGAGGGGGAAAAAAGACAGGCGCGAAACGAGAGGGGGAAAAAAGACAGGCGCGTAATGAGAGGGGGAAAAAAGACAGGCGCGAAATGAGAGGGGGAAAAAAAGACAGGCGCGTAACGAGAGGGGGGGAAAAAGACAGGCGTAAGACTGCATCTTAAAGCAGTATGGCAATATATAAGAAATTGAGAGAAGAAGTTGGCATTGGGCAAAGCCACGAAAACAGAGAACAATCCCGGTGAAGTCTCGGCAGTCTCATTTAGTAGAAAGATCTCTCGATTTCTTGAGTTCCTCCTTTCTCTTCCAGAACGCCATTTCACCAAAGAATAATGCTGAAAGCATAGAAACGCCCAAATCCCTCCCCCATCGTTTCAATGCTAAGTGTTTTTAGTGTGTGTTTATAGAGAAAAGATAGATGACGTCGGCCTCAGTCTGAGCCGACCTGCAGAACTGACAGCATGTGCACACCTTCCCCATACAATGTACCTGTACTGATTCACCTATCTTACTTCTGAACTTTTCGTGTGGCCCAGGTATCATATGCGATGTGAGAGTGAGTTGTCGGACAAAGCTAGTTGGTGCTTTCAGTATATACGTTGTTACAGATATTCCGAGGGACTTATAGATCTGGGGTTCCCAACCTTCTTTACACCTTGTGCCCACTGCTAGAAAATATTTGTTCCGCGAACCCCATATTAATAAATCTTGTTGCGTTCTCATCAGACTATCGCTAATAAGACTGTGTGACCGATCCCAGGCAGTATAGTGTCCTGAGCTTGTGGAGGAACACGCACTTAATAATCCCCCATAATGCCCCTCAGTGTGAGCAGACAGCATTGGGGGTGTAGCTGTCACTCATTGTGGGAGCTTCCAAAGTCACGTCCCATAATGCCAGTGTAGTTGCAAAGCATTGTGGGGAGAGACTTTGGAAGCTCCTGCTGTACTTGACAGCTATAACCCGCACACTAAGTTGCAGTTTGGGGCGTTACTAAGTGCGCAGTCCCCACACGGGCTCAGGACCCCGCTATACTGCCTGGGAACTGCCATTACAGATTTTTGGGGGCGAACCCCTTGGAGACACCTCACAAACCCCTAGGGGTTTCCTAATCCCCTATTGGGAATCACTGCTACAGACAATACATATGAATGCTATCACAGTGACAATAAAACTATTTAGTTCTAATTTATTTATAACGTCCCAACATATTCCATAGCGCAGTACAATCGGGTTAATAAAATATCAAACGTTAACATACTTTTGTTACAGTAGCTAAGGAGCTTACAATCTATCAGGAAGGGTAAGTGGAGACATTAAATGGTTAACATACTTTATTACGCATTAAGTGTTTGACACACAGCAGTTTGCAGAAAATCCATCTCTTCAAACTACCCCTCTGAGAAAAGATATATTTTTAGAAGAAGAAGAAAAAAAAACCTCTGGTAAAGGAATCCACTGAAACCAACAAGATTTTGGAAATGATTTTCTCAGAAACCCACATTTTTTCTTCTGCTGGGGAACGGACATGGAAACGGATCAGCCCGCCCCTCTCTCTGTACGGAGTATCGGCACAGCCATGTTACTGTGACAATTAATGCAATTCTGGCATTTGGGACACAGTGTTCGTGGCATTTGCAAACGGAGCAGTTCATTACCGCTCGACTAGTTATGGGGTCACTAACTTGCTGGGCTTTTTTCCCTCCATATAAAACCCCCTTTTTTTTTAAAATGTGTCATTGCATTATCAATGGGATGTATTTTGGAGTTGGATGGGCTATAAGTTTGATACCACTGCAGCTCTATTTTGTTTAAACTCCCAACCCTCGGCAGTGAAAGGGTTAAGGAGTAGGTGAGTGTGATGTATTAAACATAGTCCTTTGGCTGCATCTCACCTGCCCGTGTCCCTGATGCTAAAAATGATCTACTTGCTCCATAAGACAGATCATATTTGGGTTATCCATGAAACACGTTCACATTGCAATACCACGGGAAAAAATCCCATATAAAACATATACGGAAATCCCCCTTGTTAAGCCCCTTTGTAGACGCCACGCTGCTAAATACGGATATGGAAGTCTTGAGATTCAGTAGGGTCTCCTAGAGTTGGCAAGGTACCGATTTGATGGTGATATTGTGATAATGACGATACGTCCACACTGAACATCTTTATTATAGTGATACTAGCTGGAAGTACCCCGCGTTGCTCAGGAATTCTAAGAACCCCAAAAATACTGAGATTTATAAATGGATAATTGAATTTCTTAATGGAAAAAAAAATGATGTATTTTTATTCTAATTATATTTTTGTTTTTTCCATCAGGCGCAATAACATACAAATTTGTCATGTCATATGTGATGTCATGTATGATGCCATCAGCAAAGCATGGGGGGGCGGGAAAGTTAAGGGTTGCACTTAAGTTCTACACTTTAACTACGTTTTCTTAAATTGAATATATATGTATGTGTGCAGTATCTGCCTGTATGTAGTGTGTCTGTGTATAAGTGTATATATGTATGTATGCAGTATCTGTCTGTATGTAGTGTGTCTGTGTATAAGTGTATATATGTATGTGTGTAGTATCTGCCTGTATATAGGGTGTCTGTGTATAAGTGTATATATGAGTGATGATTTAGGAAAATGGGCAGTCTGGGTGTGTCGCCGTGTGCCTCTGCAGCGGGTCGCCACTTTAGTATCTTCTGTCTAATCCACAGAGTATTGCTACAGTATTTATAAGTGTTTACGGGGGACGTGCGTGTGTGTGTGTGTGTGTGTGTGTGTGTGTGTGTGTGTGTGTGTGTGTGTGTGTGTGTGTGTGTGTGTGTGTGTGTGTAAAAAAAAGTGTACATACAGGACACCTGCAAGCTCATATTGAACCCCCAAAATAATCACAACAGTAAGAGTAAAAAAAGTGACAAAAAAACCTCCACAGCAAAGCATATAGCAAATGGAAATACCACTGTATTCTCATTTGCATGTCTTAGGCAGGTCTGCAACCCCGCCTTTCACCATTATCACCCAGCACACAGCACTTCCACTGCAGCAAGATATTCTGGGAAATGACATACAAATGAGCACACAGTGCCACTTTTTGCTTCAAAACCATTTTAAACATGTTCCCTATAGGCTTAAGCTTGCTGCATGGTCACAGCTTTAAGCACAGCCAGGGTTAAGGTGCATAGCCAGTAAACCCACCCACAGGTGTTTTGACCTTAATGGGTCTCATCAGTGTGGGGTTGGTTACTGGCTATGCAAAGCTGAAGCAATGAGGATGGGGTTTACCATACTTAGTTAAGTTATGGTGAGTAAAAAAAGTGACAAAAAACCCTCCACAGCAAAGCAAATATGCAAATGGAAATATAACTGTATGCTCGCAGTGGAAGTGCTGTGTGCTTGGTGATAATGGTGAAAGGCGGGGTTGCAGACCTGCCTAAGACATGCAAATGAGCATACAGTAATATTTCTATTTGCTATATGCTTTGCTGTGGGCGTTTTTTGTCACTTTTGTCACTTTTTTTACTCACCATAACTTAACTAAGTATGGTAAACCCCATCCTCATTGCTTCAGATTTGCATAGCCAGTAACCAACCCCACACTGATGAGACCCATTAAGGCCGAAACAGCTGTCTGCGGGTGGGTTTACTGGCTATGCATCTTAACCCTGGCTGTGCTCAAATCGTGACCATGACACGCAAGCTTAAGCCTATAGGGAACCATGTTAATATATATAGATATAATGATATATATCTATATATATATATATATATTCCCCCTCTCTCTCCCTCTTATGGCAGGAGTGACAAATCCAGTCCTTAAGCGCCACAACAGGTCAGGTTTTAAGGATATCTCTGCTTCAGCACAGGTGGCTCAATCAGATATATCCTTAAAACGTGACTGATTGGTGGCCCTGAGGGTTAGAGCTGGCCACTCCTGTGCTGTGGCATACAATGGGTAGGTAGATAGGTATGTAGGTGAATTAACTCTTTAGCTACCAAACCAGTCATAAAGGCGTTCATGGTGATGGTCTTCATATTCACTATGGCTACTAAGGAAGGACAATGGAGCAGTTGCCGGCAGCATGTTATGGCAAAGGGCAAGATGGATTCCTTAGCAACGGTGTATAAAGTTATTATTTGGTCCATTTTTTCCATGCAAAATACAGTTATTTAAAACTATTTTTGTGCCTTTTCTCTCTCATTTTGATGGCGCCCGTTGCCGGGGGTGGTTTGTACGGAACATATACAGTAACCTTTTGTTTTTTCTACAAATGGCCATTCTATTCCACATTACAATTACCCCGCGTCCCTGGGGTAGTTACTGTGCTGGCTGCTCCAGCGGGCGCGTCCCGCGATGCCTGGAGGCAGAGGCTGCGACCCACCTCTCCTCTCTCAGCCCAGCCACCGAGGGAAGAGAGAAGGACCTTCCGTCTCCAGCACCGCCAGGCGCGCCGCGTGGCAGGAACATATTGAGAGAGGGTTATTGGTTGATGGCTTTGTGTGTTTTTGTGGTGGGGGGAGGAGGTGGCGTGAATGGCTTTGTGTTTTGTTGTGGGGGGGGGACCTCCTTTCGTTCTCTCTCACCTCCCCCTCCTTCGGTTTCTCACCTCCTCCCCTCCTTCTTTTCTGCACCCTCCCCCTGCCTCTCTTGTTCTCTCCACCTCCTCCCCTCCTTCGTTTCTCACTCCCCCTCCTTCGTTCTCACCTCCCCTCCTCTTTCTCACCTCCCCCTCCTTCGTTTCTCACCTCCCCCCCCTTCGTTTCTCACCTCCCCCTCCTTCGTTTCTCACCTCCCCCCTCTTCGTTTCTCACCTCCCCCTCCTTCGTTTCTCACCTCCCCCTCCTTCCGTTCTCACACTCCCGCTCCTGCGTTGTTGCTCCTTTCTCACCTCCCCTCCTTCGTTTCTTTCTCACCTAAACCCTCCTCGTTTCTCACCTCCCCCTCCTTCGTTTCTCACCTCCCCCTCCTCGTTTCTCACCTCCCCCTCCTCGTTTCTCACCTCCCCTTTTTTCGTTTCTCACCTCCCACTCCTTTGTTCTTCTCACTCCCCCCTTTTTTCGGTTCTCCTCCCTCCCCTCCTTCGTGTCTGTTCTCTTCCTCACCAGAAGGTGGAATCGGGAATAAGATAGTGAAAATCCGCCAAAGAGACGGGACGAGAGGGAAGGCGAGAACCAAGACAAGGCGAAGGGTAGAATGGGGTAAAAGTAAGTGGCGGCAAGATATGGGATAGCGGAATAGGAAGTGCGACACAATGGGAAGAGACAACAAAGGCGAGGAAGAGACGGGGGGGAAGATGTAGGGGAAGAAAAAATGAAAGGGGAAAAAGCGGGAGAGAGGGATTAAATAATGAAGAAGAGGGGTAAAAACATAGGAAGAGGAGAAGGGGTGTGGAATAGTGGAACGTTGGTGGAGATGGGAATGGGAAGGGGAAGGGGAGAGAGCGATGGGGTCGGGTAAGGAGGCAAGCAGGTGTCTGAAAAGCAGGAGAAACAACTTCAAAACAGGGATAAGGAGAGAAGGTGGCGGAGGGCGGAGTTGGAGAGGATCTCGGAGGAGGTGTAATGAGACATATCACAAAGGTGAAGAGCTCGAGGACCTATGTAAAAAATGATAGAGAGAAATGTAAATAGGAAAAGATGGATGGAGGCGAGAAGAAGAAGGGTGAAGGGGGGGCGGGGGAGAAAAGTAGGCAAGAAAAGGTGAGGCGGAGGGAGAAGAGTGGAAAGAGAATGGATAAGGAACGGAGGGAAAGGGGGTTCAGAAACAAAGCGGAAGTGAAGAAGGGGTAAGGGGAACGAAGTAAAAGAGATCCTTTTCTTGTCAAAAAGAGAACAAGAAAAGAGGTAAGAAGGGGGATTGAGTGAGAGTAGAACATGGATAGGGTATTTATGGGGGTGAGAACAAAGTCTCCCCATCACCCCCTACCTTCTTCGTCCGCCCCTACTCCCCCTCCTTCTTAGTTCTCCTCCTCCGACGGCGCTCCTTCTTTCCTCCCCTCCCCCTACCTGTCTGTTTCTCCCTCAATCCCCCTCCTTCTTGTTCTTATGGCTCCCTTCCCCTCTCCTTCGTTTCTCACCTCCCCCTCCTTCGTTTCTCACCTCCCCTCCTTCCGTTTTCTCACCTCCCCCTCACTATCTCTTCTCTCCTCGCTCCCCCTCCTCTTTCTCCACCTCCCCCTCCTTCGTTTCTCACTTCCCCCTCCTTCGTTTCTCACCTCCCCCTCCTTCGTTTCTCACTTCCCCCTCCTTCGTTTCTCACCTCCCCCTCCTTCGTTTCTCACCTCCCCTCCTTCGTTTCTCAATTCCCCTCCTTCGTTTCTCACTCCTCCTCCTTCATTTCTCACCACCCTCCATCCTCTCACCCCCCCATCATCCTCTCATCAACCCCCCCCCACACATCCTCTCACCCCCCCCAATCCCTCTCACCCCCCCCCTCCATTCACACCCTCCCTCCTCTCACCCCCCCCCCTCCCTCTCACCCACCCCCTCCATCCTCTTACCCCCCCTCCATCCCTCCATCCTCTTACCCCCCCCTCCATCCTCTTACCCCCCGATCCTCTCTCACTCCCCCCCCCATCTGCTCTCAGTCCCCTCCCATCCTCTCCCCCCCCCCCCCCCCCCCCCCCTTCCTAGTTAAATCCTAACCTGGCTGTGGAGGTCCCCCTTGGCTCCGGACTGTCTCACTTTTCTTCAGGTCGCCGAGGTTGGGCCACAGGTGCGGCTCCATCCCCGCCGTTCTCTGCCGCAGACGCTGCCATTTCTCTCTCTGCATGCTTCCTCCGTTCTGCGGCTGCTCTGCTAAACCGACCTCACTGCGAATCGCGTTTCCACCATCACCCCCCCGCCTCATCCTCTCTGCTGCACACCAAAATGTTGCACTGGCCCGGGGATGGGGGATGGTGGGGGGAGGGTTTGAGTGTGTTGGGATTGTGGGGGTGTGATGGCTTTGTGTGTGTGTAGGAGGTGGATGTGATGGCTTTGTGGTGTGTGTGTGTGTATGAGGGGATGTGATGGCTGTGTGTGTGTGGTTGTGGAGGTTGTTGTAATGGCTTTAATGTGTGAAGAGTGGGGTGTGTGTGCTGGCTGTGTGTGTGTGAAGGTTGTGTGCTGACTGTGTCGGGGGGGGGTGAGCTTGTGTCGGGGGGTGAATGCTTTGTGTCACGGGTGTGATGCTTTGTGTCGGGGGGGTGGCTGACTTGTCAGGGGGTTGAGTGCTTGTGTGGTGCAGGGGTGTGCTGACTTTGTGTCGGGGGGGTGATTGGCTTTGTGTGTGTGCGGTGGTGTGATGGCTTTGTGTCGGGGGGTGATGGCTTTGTGTGTGTGCAGGGGGTGTGCTGACTTTGTGTCGGGGGGTGTGATGCTTTGTGTTGGGAGGGTGAGGGAGGCTTGTGCTTTTTGGTGGGTGATGGAAGGTATGTGGCGTAAGTAAAAAGGAGGTACATGCTGTGTTTTTGATTAGGAAAGTTGAGTGATGTGTGAGAGGGGGTATATGTGTGAGAAGGGGGTGGGTGAGTGTGGTGTTGTGTAAGCGAGGACGAGGTGAGATCTGAAGAGTTTAAAACCCTTCAGGTGCCTCTGCCCACCAGGTGTAACTCACATTCATAGATAATTAATTCACAGTAAACATTTAATAAAAAAATATATATATATATATATTTTTTCACAGATTACAAATCTCTGATTAATCTTTGTAAGGGAGGGCAATTATATTTATACCGTGTTTTAAAAATATCTGTTCTGTTTTGCCCACGCTTGGGACTGTCCCTTTAACTGGCGGTGCGAAAGGGTTAATAGCCCACTGTCTGCCTTTATGATCTGGTAGAGCTTAAAAGGTTATTTGACATCCTAATATTTGAGCAAAGCAATAAACCACAGTAGTTAAAACACACCGTCGCCTATCCGAGGGCTTAGGTGTGCAAAAGCCGCCCCGCGTGCTTGAAATTAAAAGCCCCAAACTGCACACTTTAAATTAAATTAAGTGCACACTTTCGTGTATTAGGTTTCAGAAAGCAAGTATGCTTTTCAATTATCCAATGTAGAGTTGGGATTAGCGGGCGGTTGCCAGACGCAGACCACCTCTAAGGCTCGCTCACTTTCGTCTGGAAAAGGAAGTTGTTTTTTTTTAAATTTATTTATTTTATATATTTTTTTTAAAGGGAAAAAATAACTGCTGGTGATTGGAAGAACCAGAGGGAAAGCGTAAGAAAACTCTTTCGCTGTCAAGGGGCCCTGCAAATTACAATGTGTTTTTCTCTCTTCTGCCCCGCTTATATCTAATAAAAGTGTCACTTGTGAGCATGTTCCCATGCTCCGGAGAAATCCCGCGGCCCCCCAAGCCGGTCAGGTCCACTATGTCCAGAGAGGAATACCGGACACATACATGTCCAGTATAACCTCAATTTTTTACCGGACAGGGTGTTCAAATACAGGACAGTCCGGTTCAATACTGGACACCTGCCAACTCTATGTCCCTCCTACTCCTTTGGTCAAGGGTCAAATGAGTGGGGGGGGGGTTTTGTTTGAGCTACTGGCCATTTGTGATGTGAATATTATGATTCCATTCCACGGAAGTCTATAAAACCCGCTGGTGCCTGCACCTCTTCTCCCCCGCACCGGCTCTGCCGAGGCACCTCTTCCTCCCCGCACCGGCTCTGCGAGGGCACCTCTTCTCCCCGCACCGCTCTGCCGAGGGCAACCTCTTCTCCCCACACCGGCTCTGCCGAGGGCACCTTCTCCTCCCTGCACCGGCTCTGCCGAGGGCACATCTTCTCCCCCCCGGCTCGCCGATGGGCACCATCTTCTCCCCGCACCGGCTCTGCGCTGGCACCCATCTTCTCTCCCCGCACCGGCTCTGCCGAGGGCACCTCTTCTCCCCGCACCGGCTCTGCCGAGGGCACCTCTTCTCCCCGCACCGGCTCTGCCGAGGGCACCTCTTCTCCCCGCACCGGCTCTGCCGAGGGCACCTCTTCTCCCCGCACCGGCTCTGCCGAGGGCACCTCTTCTCCCCGGTTCCGGCTCTGCCGAGGGCACCTCTTCTCCCCGCACCGGCTCTGCCGAGGGCACTCTCATTTCCATTTGTCGTCATGCTCTCTGCTTTTTCCCCACTTGGCTCCCTTTTTGTGGAGCTCTCGGGCCTTTCTGCCGCATCAATGTTCATGTCTGATGCGGAGTGTGACAGCTTTTGTCCGTAGATAAATGTATAGTGTTTGGAGCGGGGGGGGGGGCAACTCCAGTCCTCAAGGGCCACCAGCAGGTTCGGTTTTAGGGATATCCCTGCTTCAGCACAATTGGCTCAGTCCTCGAAAACTGAGCCACAGATTAAGCCACCTGTGCTGAAGCAGAGATATCCTTTAAACCAAACCTCTTGGTGGCCCTTGAGGACTGGAGTTGTCCACCCTTGGTTTAGAAGAGGGTGTGCAAACTTTTGCTTTTGCGCCTCCTGCCTTGTGTTCCCCTGTTGCTCGCGCCCCTCCCCATCGCTTAGTGTGGCGTCAAATGACGCCCGGGGTCATGTGATGTCACGTCACGTGACCCGCTGCGTCATTTGACGCAGCATTGCCACGGAGACATGTCCAGACGTCGCCTGAATCTCGGTAAGTTGAGGTAACAGAGGCCTCACGTGATCCCCGGGCATTTAATTTTAATGCCTCGGGGAAGAGCGCGGGGCCACTGCACCCCCCAGTTTGCACACCCCTGGTTTAGGACATGGAAACTTCACAGGTCTGCTCTATGAAGAGCTGTCATGCTGGTCCCCTAAATGAGTTTAACTCCTATAATAGTAGCATTTTCCCCCCCGGGCACTGAAAATGGCTTTCTTAACCTCCTGCTTCTGAGGTGACCGTGGTAAGCTTTCGACTGCTCTAGACTCTGGGGAGAGCTCCATTTTAAGCTCCCAGACCCTTAATATTTCGAGCGCTTATAGCTCCGGAATCACATTTGTAAAATAAAAGCAGTGTTGAGAAGGGCAGGAACGGGTCTCGTGACGTAAGATCAGAATGCTGCTTTAAAAAGGTTTTACAAGCTACAACCGTCTGCAAGAAAAACATACCGACATCTCTAATGCACCTACATTTCCTCCTACTCTCGTCTGCCAGAACAGATGGATAACCTGAGATAATCAGAGGGAGACAGGTGTGACCCTCACAGACAGGTGTAAGGCCCCATGTGCCCAATTACCAGATGTACAAGACAAACACTACATTTGTATTAAAGAGGATATCCAAGCGGCGTTTTTGTTTTCTTTAACATAGGATTGAAGCCGGGGGTCTCCGGAGCTGAACCCCATTCATTTCAGCTCCTGGGACCCCTTACCTCCGGAGATACTTACCTCCGTATGCGGTGCCGGTAGCTGCTCGGCTACCAGCCTCCGGAGGCTGCCTTTGACTGGTAAAGCCGGACCTGTCGGCTTACCGAAGCACAGCCGGCATTTGGCTGTCTTGAGAGGTTTGAATTGGGATTTCTTCCACCTCTGCTGTCCTGGAGCAGCTGGATCTCCAGTACCCCTTATCCACTGCACGTTTGTATCTTCATTTTGGCGCGTGATTTATATAGCGCCCTTGCATTAGCTAGTAAAACTTGCTTGGTTATTGGGCAGGGACTGGGGGTCAGGACTCTTGTCGGTGGTGGCATGGGTCCGAGAGTGGAGGCAATTGGATCGGTTGGTTGGTGACTTTGGAGGGTTTTGGAGAGACGTTAGGAAGGGGTGAGCCTAGGGGAGATCATGATCGTTGGGGAGGGGGGTGTGAGGGAGGGGATAGGATTAGGTTAACAGAGGATCATTGAATGCGATGGAGAAGAGAAGAGTTTTGGGTTGGCTTCTGAAGATAGTTAGGAAATATATATATATATATATATATATATGATACGAACCAATCCAAAGACCAGTAAAGAGACAGCAGACCGCACGGGGTTAATCCAAAAATCTGTATTCACAACATGAAATACACGTAAGCCAACGTTTCGGTCCCACAGAGAGACCTTTATGTCTTTATTTATATAGAGCCATTCATGTACATAGCGCTTTACAGCAATAATACACGTGACAATCATATAAATAACAAATAATACAAATAACACAATGGGAAGAAGCGCTTCAGACATAAAGTAACGTTTAGGAAAAGGAGTCCCTGCCCCGAAGAGCTTACAATCTAATTCTGCAGTGATACTTGTGTTCCATTTGTGTGTTTTAGCATTGCAGAGATTATCAGCTTGTAAAGTTGTAGATTTCTGACTCCTGTTTTCTCTCTCAGAAATAATATGTCGTTCTGTGAAATGTAAAGCCCTGTAAAGTACTTCAGGATTCTATTAGATGATACCTTATAGAACTGGACTAACACGGCTATTTCTACTTAATTCACTGCGGGGCTTTAGAAAGACAAAGAAATATACATCATTCTGCATTTTCACACCTCTCCTCAGAACGGTGGAGGGAATGCGCGCGTAGAAAGGGCGCATTGCAAAATTCATTGGAAGGGGACATATATATTTTTTGAAAACCCGGTCTAACTTCTACTTACTTTTAAGCCATTTAAGTTATTGGCAGGTGGATCAAAAATCTGATCTTCCTGGCATTTTGCGCCGATTATCTCGACAAACCCGCTAGCAGCTGGAGACTCAGCCGCACAGCAAATAATTGCTCTTTCTTCGGCTGCCTTAAGCAAAGCGCGGCACACCTGTGAAAACAAAGGGCCAGGGTAGTGAGAATGAGTTTCCACGGGCCTTTACCAGGCCGGCAGTGGAGCTGCCTGTGTTTCCTGCTCGGGGTGAAATGACGGATTGTTGCCCTCCTTCCTGCTCAAGACGGGCTGAGTTTGCTGCCATAATTGCCAGATAGCTACGTTAACCCCGCGACGGCCACAAGGGCCCGCGACGCATGGCGCAAGAGCTTCGCCCCCGCCCCCTGAATCTCTGGCATTTTTTTCCTGGCTGTTCCAGAAAACATCAAATGTACACGAATTTAAAAAAAAAATGGCTACCGTCTGGAAAAGGCAAAGGCTGTGTATTGGTTCTGTCAATGCAGTGCCGTTCCAGAGCCGAAAGGGTTTTAAACCTTACGCCTTGATTTAAGGACTTTACTTCTTCTAGCAAGGCATGGGTTAACGTTAATTTTCTGTGCCTGTGCCTGATTATCTCATCTCTGTAGCCAGACACTCGTTTAGTGAAGTCTTGTGATGAAGTCATTAAACGTAATTGTTTGCAGTTAGAACTGAGGCAGCTTGAGCGTAGCAGCATTCATACGGTATGGCATCTTTCCTTCCTGCTATTACCTGCGGCACCGTGGCGGGTATTACCGTGGCAACTGCGGGGCAGGATTACTAAGTGAGGTTCAGCAATAAAAGGGCGGTGCCACATACATGCGCTGCAATCAAATGGATCTATTCAGCCACGTAACACCTCTGTTGCTAGTGTCGGCGTAATGTCTGATGTCATAATGATTTTTATTTATGATGATGTCATACTGCAGTACACGCAGCCGCGTTTACGTTCTAGTGCCTGATGCACAAGGAGAGAAAGAGCCACCCTCTGATTGAGCCACCTGTGCTGAAGCAGGGACTTATTGTGCCACCTGTGCTGAAGCAGGGATATCCTGAAACCCTGATCTGTTGGTTCTGGGCTTGAGGTGAGCACCTCTGCCCTAGCGCACCTTACGACCCATAAAATAGTCAATGATCTAGCATACCAAGTATGGTTCAAGAGACTTGCTCAAGGTTGCAAAGTGTTGACATTTGGGATTTGAACCGGCGTGACTTGTTGTAAAGGCAGTGACATCACTGTTAAAGTGTCTGCATGTTGCCACGGCTTCAACAACAACAAATACTCCCAAACTGCGGAGCCTGAAGCTTTTAAATGTCACGTCTGCCATCTTGGGCATTTTTTGTCACTACTAAAGGCCGCTGTTACGATACCGGTCAAATATTTGTATGCATTTATGCCATAAGTGTGTATAAATCTGTTGATAATAAGAGCTATATATATATGGCAGGGGGGGCTCAACTCCGGTCCTCAAGCCCCCCCCAACAGGTCAGGTTATTAGGATATCCCAGCTTCAGCACAGGTGACTCAATCAGTGCCTGCTTCTGCACAGGTTTGCTCAATCAGTCCCTGCTGCAGCACAGGCCGCTCAATCAAGAAGCTCAGTCTTCGACCTGTGCTGAAAACCTGACCTGTTGGGTGGGGGGGGGGCTTGATGAGTGAAGTTGAGCCCCCATGCTCCAAATGGGTAGGAACAAAAAAATATGATCTGTACGGGAAAGTTTGCCAACCCCTGTCCCAGAATATACAGCTCGCAAAGTTACGTTCATCGGGGCAACGTTTGAAAACATTAAGACAATGTTCAGTCCCAACAGTATATAGAGTACCCAGATATGTTTATTTAACACTTATAGACACTTGACATTTTTAAGTATTGGGGGGGGGGGGGGGGGGTGCCCCCTTAAGAAGTTCAGGGTAAGGGTTGACACAGGTAACAGGAAGCTTTGACTTTACGCAATTAGCGATAACGCTGCTAAAACAAGGAAACCATCAAACTCCTAGAAGCCACATGTTCATTTGCCGAAAATATACACTTCCATTATAAATAGGAAAAAAACGGTAGTAAGAAGTATATTAACATCCACAATTGTGATATATTTAGGGATTCTGGTTTTAGATTTGAACAGAAAAATACTGGGGGGGAAAACCACGTGATCATCTCACCTTAAAACCGATTAAAAAAAACGTCAATGGCGCAACATTTCATATTGAGTTCCAGCCGCAGGTAGGAGACGACAAAACGTGCACCGATTAAACACCAAATTCAGATGTTTGTCCATTTTTTTTTCATTGTTACCATAGATAGTACACTGGGGGGTTTTGTGTTTTTTTAATAAAATGGAAACACCTCAAAAAAAATAACACTGATTTTTACCAAAAAAATGAATATAATGTCATTTATAATATTGCAACGCAAGCAGGGTGCAAATGGTGTACACAGTAAACATTTCCAGTTCAAAATGGCAGCGTCCGTTTAACATTAAAACGTCAGTTTGGGACGCTTGACATGAGTACTGTAGTATTAGGTGATACCTTTTTTATTTGGACCAACAATTGATATTATAAGACAAGCTTTCTAGACTTCTCCAGAAGGAGAACTCTCGAAAGTTTGTTTTATAATATCAATTGTTGGTCCAAATAACAAAGGTATCACCTAATAGGGTTTACTAGGTGTCCAGTATTGAACCGGACTGTCCTGTATTTGGACACTGTCCAGGAAAAAATGAGAGGTAAGACTGGACATGTATGTGTATAGCGGTATTTCCTCTCTGGACATGTATGTGTATAGCGGTATTTCCTCTCTGGACATGTATGTGTATAGCGGTATTACCTCTCTGGATATGTATGTATATACCGGTATTACCTCTCTGGGCGTGTATGTGTATACCAGTATTACCTCTCTGGGCGTATATGTGTATTCCGGTATTACCTCTCTGGGCGTGTATGTGTATAGCGGTATTACCTCTCTGGACATGTATGTGTATAGCGCTGCTTCCACCCTGTGTAAAATAAATAAATAAACGTTAAAAAAAAACATAAAGCGCTTAGATTGCCGCAGTAAGGCGCCTTTGAAAAAAAAAACATAAAGCGCTTAGATTGCCGCAGTAAGGCGCCTTTGAGGGGTGTAGGGATATACCTCTTCCTCCGCAGGGCTGGTCTGCAAATTCTGTTCACTAAGTTAAAAAAAATATGCAGAAAGGCAGAGAGGTGATACAGATCAGGGGAAGGGGAGCAGCGGCAGCAGGAATATGCTGAGTAAGATCAGGGTCACAGATGTGAAATGCATCCCCTCCTACTCAGTTTTAACCCCTTTGTTCCCACAGTGGCTTGAAAATCGTTGCAGAGCAGCACTCAGTGCGAGCCTCTTCTGGGAGCAAACAGGTTAAACAGGGGGTGTTACAAGCCACAAAAAAAATGTTAAGTGTTTCAGAGCAAAAATGCACCGCTTGCAATTTCTAGGGAAAAGGGAAAGCATCGGGATAAGGGCCTCTTTCACGGGGCTTCTTTAGGATGTTCGCATAGGGTAACGGCATTTACTTCAGTGGTGTTGGGGTGCTTTAGTGTAGGAGGGCTCAACTCCAGCCCTGAAGCAACAGGTCTGGTTTTAAGGATATCCCAGCTTCAGCAGAAGGTGGCTCAATCAGGACCTGCTTCAGCAGAGGTGGCTCAATCAGCCCCTGCTTCAGCACAGGTGGTGCAGTCTTCGACTGAGCCTCTGATTGAGCCACCTGTGCTGAAGCTGGGATAGCCTGAAAACCTGACCTGTTGGGAGGACTTCAGGACTGGGGTTGCCCACCCCTGCGTTAGTGCATGGGGACCAAGCTGCTAATTATGAGTATGTTGTGGGGGAGTGTGGGGGGTGGGGGTTGAGGGGGGTGGGGAGAGGTGGTTCACACACGTGCTGCGTATTACTTTGTTTTCCTTGAGCAAAGCTGATTTCACCATATCGTGCCTGTATTACACAGACATTTACACGTGTGCTGTTTAACACATCCTTTACCAACGTCGTGCTTGTGTTACACAGACATTTACACGTGTGTGTTGTTACACAGGACATTTACACGCGTGCTGTGTTACACAGACATTTACACGACCTGTGCTGTTATCAGCATGAACATTTCTACGCGTGCTGTGTTACCACAGACATTTACACGCGGTGCTGTGTTACACAGACATTTACACGCGTGCTGTGTTACACAGACATTTACACGCGTGCTGTGTTACACAGACATTTACACGCGTGCTGTGTTACACAGACATTTACACGTGTGCTGTGTTTTCAACTGATAACGTAACTCGGTTCTAAACAAAACTTTGGGTGTCTTTCCCCCCGCAGAATTCACGGGTGAAGTGGAGCGTTCCAGCAACAGAACGGAAGGTGCGAAAAAACGTTATAGAAGCACATTCAGGTATTTAAAGTACTTCTGGGTATTAAGCATGTGTCACAAATAATACCTCCACTGTCAGGTTTAAGATGTAAACGCTTGGAAAGCCTAGCCCTCGTTTACTATGCCGGGTGGCTTCTTTCTCCTTCATGCTGAAGCTCTGTTCCTTTGATGGGGCTGAAATCTTCCCAAGCTGAGGAAGACTGCTTCACAGTATATGTAATAGGGCCACTTATTTGAGCAATGCAGTAAACATGTTTGTTCCTTGGTAAATGGGAGTATGGCTTTTCAAAATTGGTAATAACAAATGATACGTGAAAGCGGTCAGCAGTCTAAATGAGAGTTTTTCAACAGTGGGTTCCCCGGGCATCCTTAAAGGGTTCCCTGCAATTTTCAGGTCAATTCAAAATGGTATCAAATACAGAAGAATTTACAATGTATCTGATCTCAGACGCGCTATTAGAGAGGGTTGGGGTCCCCTGGTTTTCTGTCAGTTTCACTGGTCTACTAGAGTTCAGTGGAGTCTCACAGACAGCGGTCGGTAGTTTTCCATTAAAAAAGCCTCCAAATCTCCATTCTTTGGATCCTGGATGGATGACTGACGTAGGTTCGCAATACTGCAGTAGGTGGCTGTATCTCTTCTGGAGTTTGTGTACTGGGCTTTTTTGCTTTACCCTCAGTCATCTTGTGTGGTCAAAACAAAGATATAATCATAACATGGTTGGGTTGAAAAAGGGCCAAACCAGGTCCTTTGCCTAATAATCCTCTCCAGCTATGGACATAAGCAATAAATAGTACTACGCCCCCGAGGCAGTCCGTGATGGCCTTGTTGTGACAGGTGAGAGCTTTGCTCCAGGCAAGATGGATTTGCAAAGCTTCACCCTCAGCCTGGTCAGCAACAGGTGCCACGACAGGAGCAGTGAGAGCGTAGGGGCCCGGAGCAGAGCTGTCTGACCTGCAGAATAAAAGCTCGTGCAGTGTAATTGAATACCAGCATGTCCTGATGTATTCTCCATCCTGCAATTTGCTGTGCCAACCGTCTGGCCGGGTGTCGGAGGGGAGGCCGTGATGTTTGCACTGTCACACCCCGGGCTGGATCCAGAGCGACTGACCCAAGGACAGTCAGCCCATGTCCTAAATGTGCGGTCTGTCACTCTTCATTTAACCTGTTCAATGCCAAACGGGCCTTCTGCATCACAGTATGCTCAAAGACACAACACCTTCATTGTTACATGTCTTTTAAATTAAGCTTTAAAATCCATCACACGCAACAAATACTTTTTTTTTTTTTAATTTTTAACTTTAATTTTAAATGTTTTCAGCGACATTTTGAAATAGCCGCGCGTTTCACGTGGCAAATAAAAGATTTCACTCCCCATTCACCCCCAAAATAGTTTCGAGCGCGCTTTTGCTTTTCCAGATCTTCAAACTGTCACCTGGAGAGGGCACCTTTAAAAACACCATCCGGCGGTGTGTCTTTCTTTTTCACGGAGAGGCAGTTCCCCAGGAAACCGTACTTTGAAAACGTTTTTAGAAATTCCCTGGACTTAAAAAATGGCGCCCGAATAACAATTTACTTCATTGTGACATTCTCCACAAGTTTTCACTGAAATTCTAATGCAATATATATATATCAGGGACTATTACATTTGGCAGCTATTTTGATTTTTTTAATGTCTTGTAGCTCTTGAATCAATGATGGGATTACTACAGTGATCTCCGTTATATAGAGGCAAAGCTACACATATCCAATTGAATGCGGTAGGATTATTTCCTTTTCATTAATTTCTTTATTTTGCTTTACATTTTTACATCAGTGTTGACCCCGTTTTGCAGCTAGGAGACTTTCGTAGAAAACCGTCATACTGTCTTATAGATATTATAATAATTAAAAAAAAAAACCTCATTACTAGCGCTGGGTACATAGGAAGTTGTCTATCAAAGTCTCCTGAGGCCCAAAAATCCAGCAACCGATGTATTTGTAAAAAATCCAATTGGTTTAAATGGAAACCATTTTCTTGATAAATTAAAGCAGCAATATCACATTCCCCCGTTTTTCCTTATTTGTATATGTACAGCACGTCACAATGTATCATTCTACATTCTTACCTCAGATGGCAATCGTTTGGTGCCCCTGTTTATAAATCTGTAAAAATCCTGATTTATGTGCCTAATGAAATGGCCGCCTTCTAACTGCAGTCCGTGAAATGGGGCAGCTGATATGTTACATTATATCACTAAGTGTAACACATTATTGTTACAGCTTTCAGAGTAATAGGCAGTCTGCTTTTTCGAACACAGCAACCGATCTGTGTGTGATACTTTGTTGCCAAAGGGCAGAGCTCAAAAAGGTGTGTGTTTCAAAAGAGAAAGTGGATATAACTTTCTGTAGCAACCATAGAATCATCAATCCATTTAAAAAAATCATTAACATTAGCATTAGGAGTTTAAAAAAAAAAAATGCAGACAGTATTATTTAATACTACTGAACTGATTTATGGGGGGAATAGGATTTTTCATGTTTTGCTACTATAAGTGCATTTTTTCTGCCCCAGCCTTATAATAACTCCATAGCCCATTATATGAAACTATAGGGCGCATGCAATGACAGTTAATGCCAGAACGGCGCGGTCACCTATACCTGCCCTTGCTACACGTGCCCTTAAGACTGAAGAACCGCGGACGTTCGAGGTTAACACCCATTTTCCTTTCACCTTTTTCCGTGCGCGGTGAGATCCCCGGATGGCTGTCTGTAATCCTATCTCCCGCAGCAGAGAGGTGGACAGAGGGAATACATTGCACATCACGTGTTTCAGGAGGAGGCGAGCGGGTAGGAAAGCAGCCGCTTCCTCTCAGCGCTTTGCTGCCTTTTAGACAGGTTCAGGCTGCATGTTTGTCGGACTCCTGGGACTGACATACAGCTCTCCTATTATGTCTTATTAAATGCCCTGACAACCTGCAAAGCTATATAATGAAAGCTGTGTCTCCAGACAGGAGTCGGGGACGTCTCGCTTTTCCAGCAAGCTTTTCCGAAGGGCCAAAAAGAATGGTCCAAGCCAGGGGCGGTCAACTCCCGTCCTCAAGGGCCAGCTTTTCAGGATTTCCCTGCTTCAGCACAGGTGGGCCACCTGTGCTGAAGCAGGAATATCCTGAAAAGCTAACCTGTTGGCAACCCTTGAGTTCGGGAGTCACTGATTGAGCCACCTGTGCTGAAGCAGGAATATCCTGAAAAAGCTGACCTGTTGGCAACCCTTGAGTTTGGGAGTCACTGATTGAGTCACCTGTGCTGAAGCAGGGATATGCTGAAAAGCTGACCTGTTGGTGACCCTTGAGGACTGGACTCACTGATTGACCCGCCTGTGCTGAAGCAGGGATATCCTGAGAACCTGACCTGTTGGTGGCAGAATACTCCAGCGCAGCCCTTTAAAGATTGTGTCAAAACCCTGATTTACAAAGTGATTAGGACGGATGCAAAATGTTTTCAAACCTTCCTTGTCAAGAGAAAGCAGGCGGACAGCAATAACGGCTTCTTGGCAGAAGGCAAGGGGGGCGATGACAGCCAAAGGAGTAAGCAGGTTCCCATTATCCATAACTATTGTGAAGAAGAAGCAGAAGCTCAGTAATCTCACGAAGGTTTCAATAGGCAAAACGCACCCGGGGGCAAAAGCAGAAGCAGCATTAATTGATCTGTGTTTAGTCTACCTATAAATTGTGATGTCTACCAACCGACAAAACACCGTATTACTTCAATAATGATTATTTTTTTTTTTTTTTATTGGTATTATTTATTCATAAGGCCCCAGAAGCTAGGTACGATGGGGTTAACACCCCCCCCCTCCCCCAAACATGATGCAACATACAACATGTCCTACAGCATATGCAGGAGGTGAGGCCGTTGTGAAGAAGATTAACATGGAAGAGGAAGGTTACATTGGAAGTTTTCTGCGCAGTGAATATCTGCGTTGGTTGGGCTCCTCCCACTAAGACACAGAGAGATGAATTGATTAACGCAGGAAGCTGGTCCTGGGACATCAATAGGATCTCTGCTACTTCAAAGGGAGTGTACACAATGTCGGCTTAGTACGCTGGAAAAGGATCGTCTCGGCAAGCACGGTACACGGGAAACCAAGCACTCGTCCAGTATTAAGGATAATGGGTTCCTCTAAAGCAGGACACAGTGAACCCCAAGAGCTTGCAATCCAATGTCTTAGTTTGTTGGTGGAGCACAGGGAATAACTTGCTACCCAATGCAGTATTATTTGTTGCCAATGGAAATGAAACAACCACAATATATTTCATGTAGGGAAAGGGTTCTCCACTCCAGTTCTGAACACCCCCCCTAAACAGGTCAGGTTTAAGGATATCCTTGCTTCAGTGCAGGTGGCTCAGACGCAGAGCCTGCTTCAGCACAGATGGCTCAGTCCTCGACTGAGCCACTGATTGAGCCACCTGTGCTGAAGCAGGGATATCCAGAATTCTGACCTGGGGGTGGGTCGCCTTGAGGGTTGGAGTTGAGCACCCCTGCAGTAGGGTTATCTTTTATCTGCCTGTGATACAGGGTGAAACATAGATCAACCTTTTCACCGAACCCGCTGAGCGTTGCATTTTGGGCCAGACCTCAAAGAGTTAATAGAAAGGTTTCCTTTAAAAAAAAAAAAAAAAAAAAAACCCCCGTTAAATTGCCCCTGCAACGCTGAAAGATCCCCTCCCCAGGGATTACTGCGCTGGGAAATACTTTATGACAAGAGTAAACTTTTGGCACAAGAGGATCGGAAATTGAAAATTGATTTAGAACTTTCTAGTAAGCTGTAACACTCCTTCGTCCTTTTGCTGTTGTATTAATGCGCATCCGGTACAAAATTACTATTAAAACAAAACCTTATACCTTGTTGAAATGAATGCTTTATGGTCCTCTTAACACTCTGCTTTCCTATGACTACATGTGGAATAATTCACTATAATAAATAAATATATAGCAACTGGACTAACACCGGCTATTTCCGATTATATATATATATAATATATATATATATATTTATTATATATATATATATATCCCTTTTTGATATAGGTTTTGGGTAAGTGACAAAACCCTCCACAGTAAAGCATAAAGCACCTGTAAATATACTGTATGTTCATACTGGTGTATATATATATATATATATCTATATATATATATATATATATATATATATATATATATATATATATATACACTCCATCTGGAATTTCAAAATACAGGTGCATTTCCTTTAAAAAACTAGTTAAGAAACTCCGTTAGTGCTACTAAGGACAATAATAATTTATTAGAGGTGTTTTACAATGTTTCCGTTAAGCAAAGAACTGAACTTCGTACAGGGTTTTGTGATAAGGCGGTAAGAATTGACACTTGTGAAAGTCAGGTGACACGGAGCATTGCATGTCCAGTAAGTGGAACTCAGCTGTTTGAGATGTCCATTCCATCGACAATGGATTTAAATGGCATACGACTTGCGAACTTCTTCAAATAGTACAGGTTGTGAGCAACGCCGGTCCTCAAGGTCCACCCACAGGTCAGGTTTTCTGGATATCCCTGCTTCAGCACAGGTGGCTCAATCAGAGGCTCAGTCTTCGACTGAGCCTCTGATTGAGCCACCTGTGCTGAAGCAGGGATATCCTGAAAACCTGACCTGTTGGTAACTCTTGAAGACTGGAGTTAGCCACCCCTGAAATAGTCAGTTTCATAGTTGAAAAATGTTTGGAGCAAGACGTAAATTTGAGTCGTATGGAGACTTAGTTTACAGCTTTTCCTGGTGGACTCCTTGTAATTCAACACGATTTGGCTTTTTTTTAATGTCATTCTGAGTCTCCAGGTGAGCTACCGTATAACATAGTTACATAGTAGTTACATAGTTACAGTTACCTTAGTTACATAGTTACATAGTAGATAAGGTTGAAAAAAGACATATGTCCATCAAGTTGAACCTCTGCTAAATTTAGACGACAGATACTTTATCTTATATCCGCACTTATCAGTATATTGATCCAGAGGAAGGCAAACAGAAACCCCCAGTGACACATCATCTAATCATATCTCATAAGGGGAAAATAGATTGTAAAGTCATACGAGGACAAATGAATATGAATAGGCGTCCAAAACTTTGTATGTCTCTATACATTTTGCTGACCAGGTTAATTTCCCTGGAAAATCTTCTTTGTGAAAAGCACCTTTATTTCGGGAGAGAAAAAAAACACGTTTTTAAAAATATATATATCTTTAAATTGATTCAAGATTAGGCTCCACGCTCAGTGTACATTTGTACTGCTAATCATGGTAAACTATTACTGTGAAGTGCCTGTAACTGCAATTAGTATGTGATGGTGTCTTATTATCTGCAATATACATGGTATGGTATCTTATGGAAAACAAGACGTATTTTTAGAGAATACCGACGCGATATGAAAGCCTTTCAATGCTCCGGGCCAGCATTTTCTGGGTGTAGTACAGGGGCGGCCAACTCGAGTCCTCAAGGGCCACCAACAGGTCAGGTTTTCAGGATATCCCAACTTCTGCACAGGTGGCTCAATCAGAGGCTCAGTCAACTGAGCCTCTGATTGAGCCACCTGTGCTGAAGCTGGGACTAATTAATCTGCCTGTGTTGAAGCAGGGACTGATTGAGCCACCTGTGCTGAAGCAGGGATATCCTGAAAACTTGACCTGTTGGTGGCCCTTGAGGACGGGAGTTGCCCCTCCCCTGGTGTAGTGTGTGCAAAATATGTAATGCCTTTGTTTTTGAAGTGTAACTTCTTTATAGACACAGCTACTGAGGAAGTAGGTTACACTCCACCAACCAAATATCACAGCTAACAGGCGATAAGGACCATACTGTATGACTCACCCAGTCCTCCAATGGTTTTTTACTGGAAACCATGAACCTTTCTTGATCTACAGTATTTAGTCACCAACATGACCCACTCCAACCATTTGTAAGGGATTATACTCTGTCCCCGGCTCCTCGGGTGGGTAGCAACGTTGGGGGTGAATGGATGGTTACTGCGCAGTCACAGTGAGAAATATGGAACACTTTGTTTTTTGGAGAAAATGTGTAAATGTGTGCAATGAAATACAGATAAATATATATCTGCATACATAGGCACTACGTGTCTGCACTGCCAGATTATTTATTGTAGTTCGGCATTTAGTGTAGAATAATTAAAGGCTGATTTATTGGTATTAGCTTTGATGTAAAGTTCCCAAATAAACAATACACGGATGAAGATTGCTAGGAGGATCTGACCCTGGCAATTACCCGGCCGTGGCCAATGGCAACCGGTCACCTTCCCCAGAGCGGGGAAATGCAATAACTATGATATTATTGCTTTTATTATTATATAAGTAATAGTGTTTTGTTGGTTAGTAGCCATAACGATTTATATGTAGGCTAAACACAGATCAATTCATGTGATCTCTCTCTCTCTTCTCTCTCTTCTCTCTCTTCTCTCTCTTCTCTCTCTTCTCTCTCTTCTCTCTCTTCTCTCTCTTCTCTCTCTTCTCTCTCCTCTCTCTCTTCTCTCTCCTCTCTCTCCTCTCTTCTCCTCTCTTCTCCTCTCTTCTCCTCTCTTCTCCTCTCTCCTCTCTCCTCTCCTCTCTCTCTTCTCTCCTCTCTCTCTTCTCTCCTCTCTCTCTTCTCTCCTCTCTCTTCTTTCCTCTCTCTTCTCTCCAACATGAATGGCAAAAAAGGCGACAGCACTCAGTGATGTAAGTAAGAAAAGTGTATTCAATAATATAATTACAGGCAGTCCTCGTTATCCAACGTTTCACTTTACAAAGAATGGCATATCCAACGCTTTACAATGCAGCCCTATAGGCCGTTTTTCGACGCCTGAACGCGTTATCCAACGCTCACTGCCACTGATTAACATGGGACTCACTTTACAGCGGTTTCACTATCCAACGCTACTTCCAGAACGGATTCCGTTGGATAACCGAGGACCGCCTGCACTCAGGTCCAACGTTTCGATCCACACAACGGAATCTTCCTCAGGGGGATGGATTGACACGTTGGACCTGTGTAATTATATTATTGAATACTCTTTTTGTTGGTTAAGTGTGCTATATTTGTTTTATGGCCTTAGCACCAGACCATCATTTACTCATACAGGAGTGCCAGTGACTACTGTCTCATATACAGTATATATCTCTTCAGCGCTTGTCCGATTTACTGCTGGATAAAGAAATCCCTGTAGATCCACTGGATCGCTGTGATCTACGCTAGCATAAAAAAAAGTCTCTGATTGTTTCGTCATATCCACAAAGTGGATCGCAAACTTCGGATCAGGACTCTCGCTACAATTAAATATTTATTGATTGCATAGAATATAATCACAATACATTTCCAATATACTGAAGTAAAGTAAATCTGGGGATCACTACCGCCCAGATTCCTCGGGCTCTGTCACGGGTTAACGCCCCCGGTACGGCGTTATATCCCAGTGACCTGGACAGGAGTCGTTGCTGAATCATGTGCGTTAACCCCAAGTCTTTAACGTGGCTTGAGGGCTTTTCTGTGTACCAAACAGTGGTCGACAGTGTGATGGATTCTTTATGGACAAAATCAACACCATGTGTATATGTATATATATATATATATATATTATACACACGGCTGTCTGTGGGTGGGTTTACTGGCTATGCATCTTAACCCAGGCTGTGCTCAAAGCTGTGACCATGCAGCAAGCTTAAGCCTATAGGGAACCATGTTAATGGTTTTGAAGCAAAAGGTGGTACTGTGTGCTCATTTGCATGTCATTTCCCAGAATCCCTTGCTGCAGTGTAAGTGCTGTGTGCTGGGTGATAATGGTGAAAGGCGGGGTTGCAGGCCTTCTAAGACATGCAGATGAGCATACAGTAATATTTCCATTTGTGTATATATATATAAAATATATATATATATATATATTTATATATTTTAACATGTAAGGCCTGGAGTATTGATACTGTGTTACTCACATGTACATTGCAGTATCAGCATTTTCTGACGCCATACATGCAAT
This sequence comes from Ascaphus truei, assembly GCA_036426205.1. Classification (NCBI taxonomy): domain Eukaryota; kingdom Metazoa; phylum Chordata; class Amphibia; order Anura; family Ascaphidae; genus Ascaphus; species Ascaphus truei. Next base: position 11,291,212 of record CM071571.1, read on the forward strand.
GTATTCTTTTTGAAAGGTCTAATCACATAAAATAGTCACCAGAAGGAAATTAGTTGCATCCGGGACACAATGCATTTGCACACAAGAAATGTCCATCACAGTGTTTGGCCTGGGCTGTGCCTTCACACCGATGTTTGCTGAGACCAGTTTGCTGTCCCCAAGCTGTTTGTGCAGCAAGGGGCATTATTGTACTAGACCGGGAGAGTAAACATATCCTTATATAACCTGTGCGGTATGGCTATCGCTTCCTTAGTAACAGCCCCACGCATGGCGGGCGTGTTTGCTTATCTCTTTGTTGCGACACGGAAAATGTTTTCCATACAGGGGACGAGAATAGCATCTCGTTTGGCTTGAAGTGCCACTGCTTTTAACCCCTTGAGGCGCAGCTTAGCCAGAGTTGCAAACTGTAGCGCCTGTTTATAACATAACCTGGCTGCAGCGGAGAAACTGCACACGGTTTAACCCCACCACTGCCAGAGGTGCAGCTGCAACAGGCCCGGCAGGCAGCTGCAGAGTTAAAGGGGAGTGTCCCTTTACGCGCAGTTTAGTGGCGGTCTCAGTCAGGAAAAGCATAGGGGGAGAGTGACAAAATGGGATAGATTTTTGCAATAACCACTTGCCAAGTGGCTTCTCCAAAAATACTGGACACAGTGGTGAAAGGTGCGACGCGCTCGAGACACACACACGTACATACCTCTCTCCACTCCATGCTGTTTCCTCCTCTCCTTGGCCCCACCCCAAGGCTCCTGACAACTCCTCCTGATTGGTTGCTGCTGGGTAAGGCCGCCAATCAGAAAGGAGGAAGCTGCTCAGCAATCTAGCAACAGCCCTGCTCGGGGAAATCTCAATTCCCCCTAAGTCGGTCAGGTCACTATGTCCAGGGAGGTAATACAGGTATACGCATACAGGTTGCGACCCACGCTCCTTGTGGTCTGGGCAGGCTGCCCATGGGGACGTTCACCCGCTGCTGCTTGTACAAAGCACCCACGGGGGGGTCCTGTGCGGAGAAACCGAACCGGAGACTTCATCTGTGCAGTATTACAGTACCTCTCATTTTTTACTGGGCAGAGTGTCCAAATGCAGGACAGTCCGGTTCAATACTGGACACCTGGCAAACCCTAGCCCTGACGCTGTCATCCTGAATTTGCAATCCAGTCCCGGTCTCCTAAATCTAATCCCAAAGTATCCTGATCCCAGAGATGTCACCCCCCACGGCCTAGAAATCAGTGACATTCGGGGGGGTTCTGGAGAGGGGATGCGCGAATCTCTGGCCCAAGGTCGCGAATCCAGCAAAACGTGTCCCCTTTTTTTTGAGCCGCGGGAGAAAAAAAAATGGCGCTCATGTTCGAGTTCGCCAGCGATTCGCCGAGCATGATGTCAGTGTGCATTGCAATATCGCTAAATTCTCTCACATCTCTGGAATCGCTGAATCTTGAGAGTATAAACATGACACACACCTGTCTGCGAGATTGCAAAACTTAAGACTAGTGCGTAAGGCAGGGGTGGGCTGCTCCAGTTTTCAAGACCAACAGGCCAGGTATTACGGATATCCCTGCTTCAGCACAGCCAATTTTGAGCCACCTGTGCTGAAGCAGGCATATCTCTAACACCTGGCCTGTTGGTGGCCCTTGAGGATCAGCGTTGCCCACCCCTGGCGGCGGGCCCTTTCCGTTGTGACGACTTTCTATGTTCTCTAAGAAGAAAGCAGGAAGTGGATGCCGACTTGCAATCATTCGCTGCTGACGGGCGGATCACAGGCCTGTGTCCCAGCCCCACCAGGGGTTTCTTAAGGACAAAAGGAATTTGCGGACGCAGTGTTTTTCACTGCAGATATAAACATGTTCTCTCTGAAGCCATTACAAATAGTGTTTGTCATTTTTCGGAAGATCAGTTGATAACCCGCTGTCGCACAGGGGCGCCAATACTAAAATCTACGGTCGTATTTACATCCAGCGCCCTGCAGATCGGACACAGGACTAGCTGTGTCTGTACAGACGCAACCACTATCTTTGCAGCCGTCTAAACGCTCCGGGAGAGACCCGATTTCCACCCCCTGAAAAGCCAGAGACCTTAAAAATAGTCCTGCTCCAACATAAACACGGAAAGAGCGTTCCCGTTGTTTCCCAAGCACTGGTTTAAAGCAGCAATACCACATCAGTCTCTTTTTTTATTATTTTTATATGTAAAGCATGTGTGCGACAATGTATAATTCTACATTCTTACCTAGGCTGGCAATCTTTGGTACTCCTGTAAAAATCCTGATTGTGTGCCTAACATAATGGCCGCCTTTCAGTTTTAAATCAATTCTTCAGTCAGTGTAACTCAGCAGCTACAATGTATCCTGGTATTACGAGGTACCATGCGATTGCACATGTTTTGATGGTTTCAGAAATGGTGAGCGTTCAATTGTAAGGATTATTGGGTCCTCAGTTTGCAACTGTAACACCGACCTGATGGAAAACCCAGTGGGATGTCCTAAATAATTGTAATGCTATAAAACAATCTTTATTTCAACCCTGTACTGCTGGCCGTAAAAAGGATTAAATAAAAAGGTTGAGATCCAGAACCCAATAAAATAAACTCTCTAGATCAGGGGTTGCCAACTCCAGTCTTCACGGCTATGTTCGCCGTCCTTTTAAGCCACTTATTGAACCTCTCTCTCACCCAGTCTGTTTGCCCCTAAGCTGTACATTCCCGGGTAGCGTGTCCTGCACCAATTTGAGTCGATTTTCTTTTACACAGATATTCTCCAGAGCAGGGGCGGGCAACTGCTGTCCTCAAGAGCCACCGACAGGTCAGGTGTTCAGGCCAGCCCCGCTTCAGCACAGGTGGATTGAGCCACCTGTGCTGAAGCAGGGATATACCTGAAAACCTGACCTGTTGGTGGCCTTTGAGGACTGTAGTTGAGAAGCGCTTGCTGCTAAGAAGCAAACAAACTGGGTAGGCGAGAGGTTTAATAAGTGGTGTACAGGGCAGAGAACGCAGCCCGCCAGCCCGCCAGCCCTCCCAGCATTCACAGGGGAAACCGGCGCAGTGTACTAACCCTTTACTAAAGCGTAATGAGAACATCACCCTTTCACTGTCGGCGTTCTGCCGTGACCGGCACCTCGCAGACCCTTCTCAGCACCTTTCATATCACTCTTGGAGGCCACGCTTGATGTTCTCCGGGGATGTAAATAATGACAGATCTGCTGCAGTTCCCTAAGTATTAACCCCTGCCCCGCCGCATGCCTCCCGCCCCCTCCCCACCCCTCCCCACCCCTCTTACAGACTCCTTCTGAGGAACCACCAGCCACGTTAACACGTTTATCCTCCGATGTGCGACTCCTTCCTGAGTTGCGTGTGTGGTAAAACATGTCCATACATAGAATTAGACTTAGGTGGGTTTGGGAGGGGAGGGTTCAATGTTAGTTTCTTTTACAGTGCATAAAATCTGTGTAAGAGGTTAAAAAAAACCACGATTTGTTAGTGTGTCGACTAATTAATTCATGAAGGTGAATTAGATTATTGAACAGATAACTGGGAGTTGGTGCCTGTAGATAGTATGTTAAAGCCATGCCAAATTGGGTTATAAAGGTCTAATGCAGAGGTGGCCAACTCCAGTCCTCAAGGGCCACCAACAGGCCAGGTTTTCAGGATACCCCTGCTTCAGCACAGGTGGCTGAATTGGTCCCTGCTTCAGCACCGGTTGCTCAATCATCTTCTGATTCAGCGTAGAGGGCACAATCAGTCCCAGCTTCGACTGAGCCACTGATTGAGCCACCTGTGCTGAAGCAGGGATATCCTGAAACTCTTGGCTGCTGGGTGCCCTATAGCTGGGGTGTGCAAAGTTTTGGCACTCGCCCCCATGCCACCAACCCCCACCCCTTGCCTTCCTAGAGCGTCAAATGACTCTGGGGTCATGTGACGTCACGTGACACTGGTGCGTCATTTGATGCCACGTTGCTATGGCGACTCTTCCTACTAAATATTTCATCTTTCCAAGGTAGCAGGGCCTTGGTAGGTTTCATAGTGTTTACCTAATCTCGTTCCTGACCAGACATGCGTGTAGATTCTTGTAGCTGCACGCAAAGTGTTGACCACGCTTTTTTTTTATTCTTGGGTAGCAGCCACGCTGTGATCCTTTGCCAAACAGTTAAGAGTAGGCAGCGATAAATACCGAATAAGATCATTGTTTTTATTGCCAAGGAGCGCCCTGAAATCTTTTATTATTCACAGAACCCAAATCTTTTACATTTAAGGTAAATTACATTGATAAGGTGTGTGTGTGTGCGTGTGTGAGCGTGTGTGCGCGTGTGTACACAGAGGGGACCCAAAAGTAAGCTGTCTGTGAGTAGGGTTACTGGCTCTGCACTTCTTTAATCCAGGATGTGCTGAAAAGCTGTGTAATGCGGCAGGCATAATCTTATAGGGGATCCATGTTAAAATGGACACGAAGTAAAAGGTATCACTGTGTGCTCATTTGCATATAATTTCCCAGACTCCCTGGCTGCAGTGGAAACCTTGTATGCTAAGAGATAATGGGGAAAGGCAGGGTTGCAGACCTGCCTGAGAATGAGAATGTGCTCACAAGTGATTTTATATATATATATATATAATCTCAAAATCTACTAGCAAAGAAAGGCAAAAAACTTCTTATGGGCCATATTGCAAAGCACTGATATTTTGTTAAATGCATCGTTGATGCGCCGTACAAGACGGGAATAAAATTTTAATGCTCCAATGCTTTTGTGTACCCGATTCAATACTGTATATTAATATCTTATTTCACCAATTACACATTTCAATGAAAAACTGCAGCTGTTTCACTATTAAAAACTAAAAGAAAAGTGAGTAGATATTTATTTGTACCGCTACGGGAAGAACAAGAAAGCAAAGAATCATTGTAGGAAGCATTAAATATATTATTTTATCCTGTGCCCTAATGAGAGTTTTCTCAAACCCACATAAATCCGGGCAGGGCGCTGAAGATTTCTCTCTGGCACGGAAAGATACTGCCGGCCGGCATGGAAAGGGTGAATGTTCTGGAGACGCCACTGCATGTGCGGGGTTATGTAATGGAGCAAGCGCAGGTGTGCGGCAAATGTTCTAGGATTCTTTACGAGCAAAAATGCCTCTGGGGATATGTAATATATAGGTCCTAAAGGGAAGGCAAATGGGTTTGAGCCAACATGCTAACCTCACTCTGCACCTCACGACTGCACGTGGTGACATATACCATGACCTGTACAGTCCCACATACGCTGTGCATCACACTGGGTGCATCGGGGTATATATATATATATATATATATATATATAAATATGTATGTGTGTGTACATATAAATAATTGGCTGTGTGTGTGTATATATATGTATGTGTATGTATTATATATATAACTAGCTGAGAGCCCCGGCGTTGCCCGGGATGTTTGTGGTGTGGGTGTGGCATTTGGGTGGGGAGTGGTCCACGCGGCCCATGTGCGGTGGTAGTGCTGCTGTGGCTGTACTGATGGTGATTGTATTGGTGTGCTGATTTGGGAGGGTTTGGTGCTGATGTGGGGGTGCGGATGTGGGTGTGCCGATGGTGTTGATGGGGGCTGGGAATGGTGGGGAGCCGAGAATGCCAGTGTGCTGGGGGGGGCATGGGATACCGGTGTGCTGATGTGGTGGTGCTGGGGTGTGTGTGTGTATACATGTTTGTGTGTATACATTGTATGTGTGTGTGTATACATGTGTGTGTGTGTGTATGTGTACGTGTGTGTGTATACACGTGTGTGTGTATGTGTATACACGTGTGTGTGTATACACGTGTGTGTGTGTATACACGTGTGTGTGTATACACGTGTGTGTATACACATGTGTGTGTGTATACATTGTGTGTATGTATATATTGTGTGTGTGTATACGTGTGTGTGTGTATACACATGTGTGTATACACGTGTATACATGTTTGTGTGTGTATACATGTTTGTGTGTATACATTGTATGTGTGTGTGTGTGTGTGTGTGTGTGTACATTTGTGTGTGTGTACACATGTTTGTGTGTGTATACACATGTGTGTGTATACACATGTGTGTGTGTGTGTGTGTGTGTGT